>JAGFNQ010006699.1:58972-122712 GCA_024364735.1 Boesenbergia rotunda | reverse complement strand
ACTTGATGCTCGGTAAGCCACGGACTAGTCCCTTGTTGGCCAACTTCCGGATGTTCTTTATGTTCACATGAGCTAATCTCCGGTGCCAAAGGGTGGACTCCTCTTCTTTTGATATGAAACACTTAGCAGAAATATTAGTAGCACTTTTAAATGAAACTTGATAAATATTGTCTACTCTTGTTCCTATTAGTACTGTGTCCAAGGTGTCATTGTGTCTAACTAGACATTGACTTGGTTGGAAATCAATTGTGTAACCCGTGTCACACAATTGACTGACACTTAGGAGATTAAATTTCATCCCCTTGACTAGAAGGACATTTGAAATTCTAAGACATTCGGATATTTGAATGTCTCCTATTCCTATGACCTTAAGACTACCATTGTTACCAAATGATACATTACCTCTACTTTTCTTATGAAGTGTGGTAAACAATGATCTATTCCTGGTCATGTGTTTGGAGCATCCACTATCAACGAACTAAGTTGATAGATGCTCCCCCTCAATCATAACCTACACAATTCGAAAAATAGAAGTTTTAGGTACCCAAACCTTGGGACCTAAAGCATCAACTAAACATGACTTAGGCACCCATGCCTTGACAACTTTCTTTTGAGTTTTGGATGTCCTAGATTGTCTCATATCAGTCCTAGACATGAGAGACACAAATGAGGGTTCTTTGGGTCGGTAACCAATACCGGCCCTATTGTAAACTGCCCTTTGGGCATTTAGGATCATGTCTAAGGTCTTAGAGCTAGTTGAGAATTTCTCAAGAATATTCTTGAGCTTCTCAACTTCACTCTTCAAAGATTGATTTTCCTCTACTAACAAGTTATCATGCAAATCATTTACTTCCCCAACCTTAGAGGATTTCAAATTTACGATCTCATGTTTCAAAGATTTAATTTCATCTTCTAGCAAGTCAACATGCAAATCGTCAATATTATCATCTCTAGATGTCTTCAATTGATCAATTTCTAATTGCAATGCTTTAACCTTATTCTTTGATTTCGTAAGCATACTAGTTAAACATGCAATTGCTCTATAACATTTTTCAAGCTCGGGGGAAGTTACCTCTTCATCATCCGAAGATGATGAAGCCACGTTTGAGGAGCTTGAAGATTCATCACTGCTCTCCTCTCCAAGAGCCATGAGTGCCACATGCCTTGTACTCTTCTCCTCCTTCTCTTCTTCGGATGAGCTTGAGGATGACTCATCCCAAGTGGCCTTCAAGGCCTTCTTCTTCTTCTTGAATTTCTCTTCTTTTCTTTTGGATTTTTCTTCCTTCTTCTTAAGCTTTGGACATTCATTCTTGAAATGCCCTTTCCTACCACACTCAAGGCAAGAGGCATTAGTCTTGTCAAGTTTAACTTCACTAGAGTTACCTCTACCCTTGAAGCGTCTATCCCTTCGCATCATCCTTCGCACAAAGTTCGCCATCTCGGAGGAAGAAGAGCCGCTGCCATCTTCCTCGGAATCGGACTCGGATTCGGAAGAGGATGAAGACGAGGAGACCTCATTCTCCTTCTTCTTCTTGGTGGTTCGGTCCCCTGCAACTAAGGCAATCCCCTTCTCCTTGGGGCCTTTGTTAGCCATTTCATGCAATTCCATCTCACAAAATAAGTCATCTAACTTAACAATAGATTGGTCCTTGGATACTTTGTAGGCATCCACCATGGATGACCACAAAGCATTCCTTGGAAATGCTTTCAAGACATACCTCACAAGGTCGCGATTCTCGACCTTTTCATCAATTGAGGACTTCCTTGAACCGGCTATGGAGCTCACTTACCGACTCATTCTCCTTCATGGAGAGATTTTGAAGTTGATTGAGGAACAAGTCCCTCTTTGCAATTCTACAGTCTCGGGTGCCTTCATGGAGCTCAATGAGTTTGTTCCACAAGTCCTTTGCACTTGTGAAAGGACCAACCGTGATGAGTTGGTCTTTGTTCATGCCACATTGTAGAGTGACAACCGCCTTTGGGTCGGCTTCACTTTTTCGTGTTTGTTCGGCAGTCCACCTCCATGACTCAAGTTCCTTTCCTTCATCATCCTTAGGAGGGGTGAATCCCTCCTTCACCTCGAACCAAGTATGGATATCCATCTTCAAATAGTATGCCATTTTTGATCTCCAATATTGGAAGTCGGCGCCATCAAAGAATGGAGGTCGGGTGGTGGAGAAGCCTTCTCTCAACGTCATCTTGTTGAAAACTCTCGGATGTTAAGCCGTGTACAGAGCCCCAAGCTTTGATACCACTTGTTGGAAACGAGATGGCTAGAGAGGGGGGGTGAATATAGCCAATCAATGCAACCTTTAGCACTTAGCAAGTTTCTGCAACTTAGAAATCAGTAGCACAGCGGAAAGAATAGAAAACAAGGTGTGCAGAAAACTAACGCGCAAACAAACCAAACACAGCTAGCAAGATCGCTAACAAGGAGGATTTACAAGGTTCAGGGATAACTTGCCCCTACTCCTTGGCGTGCCCTTAAGGTGGGCGATCCCTTGATCGTCGGCAGATCAAGCCCCGGTGATCACCGGATAAATAGCAACCTCCTTCTCAGTGGAGTAACCTCTCCACAGTGTTTCAATCATAAATAAAGTTTAAGCACAAAGAAACAACAAGAAGGATCTTACTCAAACACTTATCACGGACAAGAACGCAGCAAGCTTCCCTGAGCTCCACCCAGTGGCGATCTCACGCAAGAACCCTTCTTCGTGTCTTCCCACTGTCGGACTCCAAGCTTCTCTTCTCTCCTTCAAGCGCTCAAGTAATGGATGATTGCTTCTCAATCGCTTGCTCAGAATGATGGAAACTTCAAGAACACAGCAAGCACTCGTGGAGAACTTCAGGCGGCAAGAACTCAAAACCCAAGCTTTAGAACTCTGCTTCACCGAAGCTGTCTCTCGTCCCTTTTGTTTCTCCACTAAGCATCAAGTGACCTCATCTCCAGCAGCCTCCAGCTGCCTCACTGCCAATGCCAGCTACCACTGAACCCTTACTGAACTTCCTGAGCTCCCTCAGGCAAGCTTCAGTCAGCGGCTTCAGTCCTGCAGCTCCAGCCGTTGCAACCTGAGATGAGAAATGGACAAACCTGCTCCAAGGAAAGCCTCCATTGACTTCTCCTTGAGTGTTTGAATCCTCCCCTGTCACCTGCAGCTTAATAAGACTGTTAGAGCAGTATATCACACAGCAAATCTAATATCAGAGGCAAGTAGCAGCGAATCGGATACGGTCAGACGCGATCAGAGCGACTGACAGAGCAATTTGAATTAAAGTGATCGACAACCTGACTGATCAGAGAGCCTCCTGATCGGTCACCAGACCGATCAGGCTGGGTCCAGACCGATCAGGCTCCGTCCTGATCGATTGACCGAGCCCAAATTATACTAATTAATTTGTCACGAAATGTATGGGCTCATCAAATTTAAATATCAATGAATGAATGAAAGCTGGAAACCCTTTTTGCAATCAAAATAGAAAAGCGTAGTAAAGGGGCCACAGGTCGTATTTTTCTCGGGGACTAGTTGACGTTGTGTGATTCGCGCTTGTGTTTAGGTGTCGTTTGTGTTTTCGGGTTTCAAATGGATATTCGGGTTTTGGGTTGCAATCATGAAATGAAATTACAATGAAAATAAATGAACTCAACTAAATGAGCTAAACAAAGTAAATGCCAATCAATAACTCAACCAAATGGAAACCCAATTAACTTAATTGAATCTGTAAACAATCTGAGTTAAGTGTAAACCAATTGTAGAGTAATTGGATCCAACCAATGTTAAGTAATCTAAAACAAATCACTACAAGTCACTGCCTAAACCTAACTTGACTCTAAATGCAAGCAACAACTTGATACTACAATGAGGAAAGTGCTGTGCCAAGTGGATTTAACTTCATCTAAATTGGAACTCAAGACAACTAAGTGCTCATCAAACTGACCACTAATCAGAAACGAGTTTTCACTTGACACAACCTTGTAGAAATACATTGATCATGACATGCAGGATAAGTGCCTAAATCTGATACTAACTGTAGAAGGGATACTACAATTTAGGCATGTGGCAGAGATTTGAAGGAAGAAGTGCAGCCACCTATTGAAATGCAGAATTTCCAATTAAACTAATGCAGAACTTGACTGCAGAGTTTCTCAGATGCTCCCAGCAACTTGAAGACGGACTGGCAGATTCCTGATACAAACTGCAGAACTTGCAGAAATAAAACTGCAAAGTTTCAGAAACTTAAAGGGCAGGGATGCAGCTATGGATGTCGACACAAGCCTGCTGATACTAAATGCAAACTGTAAAGATGGTAATTCAGCTTGGGAAGTGATACTGCTAGTGAAGCATTATGCGAAAGTGAGTGAAAAAATTCCAAATCCAAGTCTGATCAGTCACAAAACTCACTGCAGAACATGGGGTGCAGAAACAACATCTGAATGCAGAAACTTAATGCCGTAACAAGAATTTGAATGCAGCAACTAAATCAGGAAACTTAATTTGAGTGCTATTTTAACCAACTACGCTATCTATCTAATGCTAGAGCAAAGATTGACAACTAAGAATATCAGAAACACCTCAGAAAACAAGAAAACTAACACAATTTCAGAAACTAAATGATTTTGCAGAAATAAAACGGCACGCAAGAGAATGAATTGGCACGCAAGCATTAAACACAGAAATAAACTAAAATTAAATGCAATCTATCACTACACAAGTTCCTTAACTAATCAACTTGAAGATTGAAGCTAAATTACAGCTAAACAATTAAGAAAACTAAATCTAGGCAGCTGATACGAACTGCAAAAACAGAACAGTGGCAGTAATGAAATTACAGCTACAAAACATTGAAATTAAAGATTTAAACTACTCCTCAATCCTTCTTCAACTCAAAAGCTCCTTGGTTGTCAATCAAGGGAGAACCTCGGACCCGCAAGTTCCACAAATCAGTGCAAATTGCCTCTGCTACCGAATCTGATCAGATTTCTGCTCAAACTGAAATCAGCTTCCGAATCCTTCAAACTCACTGTGGTGGCTTGCGATCTTGATTAGGGAATGACCGAGACCTTCCAGGGAACCCCTCTGGTCAGCTCGGATGCAGTGGAATGGATCACAGCTGAGCTCGCTGAAATCGGATAGCAAGCTGCCGAGACCTCGCGCAAACTGGCTATTGAACAGAAAATCAATCGGAAACCTCACCAAGAGCTCTCTTCACTGACCTAACTCTTGCTTTGATGATGGATTTGAGGGGTCGCGCCCCTTTGGATGAAGAACTAAGCTAAGAAATGGAAGAAAACTGAAGAAGACGAAGCTGCTGCGGCGGAGACGCGACAAGGGAAGAGCTGCTGCGATTTCTGATTAAATAGAAACAAATGGACGGCTCAGATTAGTCGAAGGAGATCCAACGGTAGATCTTGGTCTGATTGGAGCCAAACTTTTATGATGATGATCTGGGGTCAGGATCTGCCTTGTGGTAGCTCGGATCCTCCAGATATGCAACGGATGGTCCAGATCAACTCTATCTGTGAATGGACGCTCTAGAGCCCTCCTTGCTTGATCCAACGGCTGATCTTGCTCTGATGGGATGAAACCTTCAGATCTTGATCATAGAGCTTGATCAACCCTAACCCTAGCTCGGATTGCTTCAGATCGTCCCGGATGGCTCAGATCTAACCGCTCTTGAATCGGACGGCCCGGATTAATCGTAGGCTTGATAATTTGATCCGGTTCACATCCGACTCAAGTTTGACCCAGTATGCCCTAGGTCTAGGATCTTTCATGCCTACAAAAATATATCAGAAAATTAGTGGCCAAATAATCCAAAAATTATGTAATTTTGCAATTAAGTCCAAAATAAGATAAAGTTCCAAAACCTAGGGTAAAATCATAATTAAGCAATAAAAACATGGGTCAAACATGGATTTTAGCACTTAAAATAATCAATAAAATGGTGCTTATCAACTCCCCCACACTTAGCCTTGAGCGTCTCGCGAAATAACTAAACATGTATCCCTTAGGTTTTCTAAAGCATAATTAGAAGCAAATGAAAAGAAATTACCTAGGGTTGTCAATTCTCATAAATCTAAGCTCTATGGATTAGTATCTTGTCCTTAAATCAACAACTTAGCCTTTTCATCTATCATGAGTCATTGAGATGAATTTAAATCACTAGCCTTTCAAGGGAAGTTTTGGTGGCTCTCTCTTAAGTTCTAATTTGGTGATGGAAGTGGAGCTCACTCTTACACACATGTTTCTTGCACTACCATAGGCTTGCTTATTATCTAATCTCCACCATTATTCATGATTAGGATCAACAACTATAAAAACAAATGAAAACATGAAAAATGGTGAGAAATGAAATAAAGACTAAGAAAATAGAAAATTTTGATGGAGTGGAAGACTTGGTTGTTTAAAAATGTTTCCAATGTGCCTTGCCCCTCTTATCAGTCCTCTAATGATATCAAAAGTGTGGTGGAGTAAATCTTGAGTAAATTCCTTTGACTTGGATGAAAATCCCTTCCTTGGTTTCAATGTGCCATTTTTTTCTATTGTGTGCCAAATTTCTTTCTTCATTCTCTTTTCTGATTTTTTTTCCTCTTTCTTTCTTTTCTCTACTGAAATCAGAATGTATTGGAATAGATCTTCAATTCGGATGAGCTGCCGTGAGCTTCAATGATTCCATGGTGCCAAGTCAAATGGTGTGCCAACTTGTTTTCTCCTTCTCTTTTCTTATTTTCTCAAACTGTTTTCCCTTTTTTCTGTTTTGATTTCTCAGTCCTAGAGCCACATTCCTTCCAATTCTTATCAGCTAAGGATGCACTCATCACTTGTTGACATATTCCGGTTCTTCATTCTTTGATTCACAGCCTCAAAAACTCAGAATTCAGCCTCATTTTGATACAAATTGCACAAACTGCTGATATGGAAAACCACCTTCTGAAATTTCTTTCCCAGCTGCATTTTCCACTCTGATTTGTTTCAGTAACACAATGCTGGATTAGAGAACTCAGATTCAGTTTATAGTTGATTCGAAATTTCTTGTTTGGAACCAAATTTGATATAGCAATCACATTTCTGCCCTTGAATTTCTGCACAGATTTGATATGGCACAGCTCTCTGCATTTTCTCTTCAACTCAGAATTCGTTTCTGATTTCTCCAGCAATTTCAGCAATTTGTGTTCTGCTTCCTACAGCAAGGGACAGCTCCAATCCTTCTCAGATTTCACTCAATCTTTCTCAGTTCAGCTGCAAACTCAGAATTCTTCCTTAAATCTATATTCAGCAACTTTCCAGCTTGTTCAGCTCTGTTCAATCTTCATATTAGCTGCATCATGCAGCTGCAGTCCATCTTGATACAAAGTTTAATGATTTTCCTAGCAAAGTACAGCTTCATTCCCAAAATTTCTGCACAGATTGTAGATTCACAGAAATTTTCAGCAAGTTTTCTTCATTTGTTGCCATGGTTTTCCTCATTGCAGATTTCATCTCTTTTCAGCCATTCTTGCATTGCTTTCAATTCAGATCAGTTTGTTCAATTTCAGGAGCTCCAAATTGAGTTGTTAAGCATGCAATTCATCTTCTAGCAGGGTGAACTTTGGCACAACTTTTTTTTTTCTCTCTTCTTTCATTTCAGCCCTTTTGCTCATTTTTGGTATCAAACTCAACTCCTTTGGCAAAATTTGTTTTTTTTTTTCGAGTTGAAATGCATCCAAAACTTTAGTCACTCCCCCACACTTAAATCTTTGTCCGTCTCGGGCAAAATAGCATTAGAAACATATCAAACACAAGTCCAAAGAAAAGTGAGGGTAAGAGTAGAAAATAAGTAACGAAAAATGGAATGAAATGATTATTGCTAAAAATTGATGTGGAAAGGAAAACAAATGGATTAGCCTCTATAGATGTGATCCAATCATTGAAACATGATTTTGAAAGAACCTAAGCAAGTTCTAGAGTTTAATAACATGTGTGTGTCACAAAATTAAGGCTAATTCTCACTAGGTCAAAATAATTCATCCCAAGTCCTCAATTAAGAATCTAAAGCAAAGTAGTACTCAAGTATCCAAGATTTCATCCATGAACTCAAACCCTAAGTTTTAACAACCAAATTTAATTTATTTTCAAAAGGCTCTAAAATGCTATGAAGATAACCTAAAGGGATACTTTTATTTCTACTCATGCAAGAAAAAGTGACAAAAGAAATAACATGCATGTATTTACAAGGACTCAGTTCAAAGGAAAATTCTAATTCTAGGAAGTATGAAAATGAAAAATGAAATAAAAGAAAAATCAAACTCCCCTTTATTCTGGTGGATGGAGCCTATCAAGCAGTAGCCTCCACCATGGTAGTGGAGGTGTCTGGGTGGCTGGGAGATTTGGAACTCCCCCACACTTAAACTTCGCAAAAATTTTCTCTGGTGGCCTAAGGCGATTCAGGTGCAAGAGCCATTCAAGGGATGGAGTGCTTTTAATTAAAGTCTGATCATCTCCTCCTTCTTGATGCCCTTCAGAAGTCCTTCCAGGAGGCTGAAGTCTGTTCAGTTGGAGCACCCACTCCTGAAGTCTTCTGGACCCTGCAAAAACATGTAATACCTCTCTCAAGTGTTCAGGGTCAGAAAGAAATGATATAAGTTCAGTTTCTGCATGAAATAAATCCAAATCTGCATCATGTCCAATTAAATCAATTTGTGGTGCCTCAATAAAATTTTCAAAATCATTTTCTACAAAATTTGCATCCAGAAGCTCATCACAAATAAAGAAATCAATTTCTGGCTCATCAATAGAAATTTCACAATTATTTCCTATCAAAGATGTATCAAGCAATGTATCACAGCCAATCAAATCAATATCAGGTATCTCCAAAAGTCTTTCACATTCATTTTCAGCATATGAAATAGCAAGAGATTCATCAAAATAAATAACATCAATTTCAGGCACTTCTAAAAAATTTTCACTAGTCATATCCACAAAAGATGTATTAAGTGATTCATCATAAAAAACTACATCAATTATGGGTGCCTCAAAAATTATTTCGCTATCCATATCTACAAGAGATGTATCAGGTAATGCAGTACGATCAATGAAATCAATGTGTGGTACCTCTATTGGATTTTCACAAAAAATCTCTACACAAGGTATATCAATAAATACATCAGAATCAATAAAGTCATCCCTAGGTACCTCACTGCATTTTTCTGAAGAAAGAGGAGAAATACTTACCTGAGCGTGCTGGATAATACCTGAAGGGTCTATAATAGTAGCTGTATCTCTGGTCTCCTCCTGGTTATGTTCAAGCTCCTCTTCAGCCTCAGGCTCTGGTGGACAATCAACTGGTGATCCTTGGGTGCTTGCTTCCACCAAGCAAGTCCCTACACTTTCTGGTTCATTCTCTAAATCTTGTGGTGGTCCCTGGGGCTTAGTGCAATCCCCTACACCTGTGGAATCATCCTCTATGCATGCTTCTCCTGTAATATCTGCAACGACAGTGTCAGAAAAATTAGGACCATCAATAATGCTATCATCAGAAAATAAAAGTCTAGAATGGTCCTGTGGAGCTTCAGTTTCTTCTTCTTGAGCTGAAACATTTAAAATTGGATTTTGAATAGGAGTCTCCGAAGGGATGCATGCTGTAGGTGCCCAGACTTTAATGTATTCTTCTTCTTCTTCTTCTACTAAATTTGCAGGATTAATTGAAGAAGGACTTTTCCATGCACTAGGGTCACCTTGAACTGATATAAAACCAACTCCGGGGCTCTCAGAATTAAGAATAGCTTGAGAAGCTAATTGTTCTGCTCTTTGGGCTTTTATCTGATTCAATTTATCCTGTATGTTTTGAAACCATTGTTGTTGTTGTTCTTGTTGTTGTTGGATTTGTTGACACATCTCCATCATCCTTTGGTGTAGAGCCTCATCCCAATCAGGATCATCAAAACCTCCTTGGTTAGTGTGGAACCCCTGTTGGTCTTGAAATGGAAAATAGGGCTGCTGAAGTCCAGGAGGAGGCTGTGAATGCTGAAATGGAAACTGTTGGGGCTGCTCAAATGGCTGATTAGAGGGCTGATATGCTGGAAAATTTTGCTGGGAAATGTAGCCCTGAAATTCTTGGATCTGAGGTTGAAATTGTGGTGATGAAAACTCAAATTGGTTGGGCTGAAAATTCTGGTTGCAAGGCTGTGAATATTGAAAATTTTGTTGGTTTTGCGCTGGAAAAACTGGGAATGATTGAAAATTTTGCCGCCCTTGATTGTATTGCTGGAATTGAGGTTCAAAATGCTGAAATGGTTGCTGAAAATTGGGCTGAAATTGCTGAAAACTGGGCTGAAAATTCTGGAAAATTGGCTGCCCGTTCTGAAAATTCTGTAAATTCTGGAAATTGCTGGAATTTGGCTGAAATTGCTGGAAATCTTGCTGTGGTTGCTCTAATTGTTGTAATGGTGGCTGAAAAAATTGATTGGGTTGCTGAAAATTTTGGTTGCAAGGTTGTTGAAATTGGTTGAAAGGCTGAAACTCTGATGACCACATTTTTATCTTGCAGCCCTGTCACCAAACAAACAAGGAAAATGGCAGCAACCGTATACAAATGATAAAGCAACAGAAAATAGAACCCAATGATATGTCTAAAAGTATACAAGCAAAAATCTAACAAATCAACTAGTTGCTTCCCCGGCAACGGCGCCAAAAATTTGACCGAGCCCAAATTATACTAATTAATTTGTCACGAAATGTATGGGCTCATCAAATTTAAATATCAATGAATGAATGAAAGTTGGAAACCCTTTTTGCAATCAAAATAGAAAAGCGTAGTAAAGGGGCCACAGGTCGTATTTTTCTCGGGGACTAGTTGACGTTGTGTGATTCGCGCTTGTGTTTAGGTGTCGTTTGTGTTTTCGGGTTTCAAATGGATATTCGGGTTTTGGGTTGCAATCATGAAATGAAATTACAATGAAAATAAATGAACTCAACTAAATGAGCTAAACAAAGTAAATGCCAATCAATAACTCAACCAAATGGAAACCCAATTAACTTAATTGAATCTGTAAACAATCTGAGTTAAGTGTAAACCAATTGCAGAGTAATTGGATCCAACCAATGTTAAGTAATCTAAAACAAATCACTACAAGTCACTGCCTAAACCTAACTTGACTCTAAATGCAAGCAACAACTTGATACTACAATGAGGAAAGTGCTGTGCCAAGTGGATTTAACTTCATCTAAATTGGAACTCAAGACAACTAAGTGCTCATCAAACTGACCACTAATCAGAAACGAGTTTTCACTTGACACAACCTTGTAGAAATACATTGATCATGACATGCAGGATAAGTGCCTAAATCTGATACTAACTGTAGAAGGGATACTACAATTTAGGCATGTGGCAGAGATTTGAAGGAAGAAGTGCAGCCACCTATTGAAATGCAGAATTTCCAATTAAACTAATGCAGAACTTGACTGCAGAGTTTCTCAGATGCTCCCAGCAACTTGAAGACGGACTGGCAGATTCCTGATACAAACTGCAGAACTTGCAGAAATAAAACTGCAAAGTTTCAGAAACTTAAAGGGCAGGGATGCAGCTATGGATGTCGACACAAGCCTGCTGATACTAAATGCAAACTGTAAAGATGGTAATTCAGCTTGGGAAGTGATACTGCTAGTGAAGCATTATGCGAAAGTGAGTGAAAAAATTCCAAATCCAAGTCTGATCAGTCACAAAACTCACTGCAGAACATGGGGTGCAGAAACAACATCTGAATGCAGAAACTTAATGCCGTAACAAGAATTTGAATGCAGCAACTAAATCAGGAAACTTAATTTGAGTGCTATTTTAACCAACTACGCTATCTATCTAATGCTAGAGCAAAGATTGACAACTAAGAATATCAGAAACACCTCAGAAAACAAGAAAACTAACACAATTTCAGAAACTAAATGATTTTGCAGAAATAAAACGGCACGCAAGAGAATGAATTGGCACGCAAGCATTAAACACAGAAATAAACTAAAATTAAATGCAATCTATCACTACACAAGTTCCTTAACTAATCAACTTGAAGATTGAAGCTAAATTACAGCTAAACAATTAAGAAAACTAAATCTAGGCAGCTGATACGAACTGCAAAAACAGAACAGTGGCAGTAATGAAATTACAGCTACAAAACATTGAAATTAAAGATTTAAACTACTCCTCAATCCTTCTTCAACTCAAAAGCTCCTTGGTTGTCAATCAAGGGAGAACCTCGGACCCGCAAGTTCCACAAATCAGTGCAAATTGCCTCTGCTACCGAATCTGATCAGATTTCTGCTCAAACTGAAATCAGCTTCCGAATCCTTCAAACTCACTGTGGTGGCTTGCGATCTTGATTAGGGAATGACCGAGACCTTCCAGGGAACCCCTCTGGTCAGCTCGGATGCAGTGGAATGGATCACAGCTGAGCTCGCTGAAATCGGATAGCAAGCTGCCGAGACCTCGCGCAAACTGGCTATTGAACAGAAAATCAATCGGAAACCTCACCAAGAGCTCTCTTCACTGACCTAACTCTTGCTTTGATGATGGATTTGAGGGGTCGCGCCCCTTTGGATGAAGAACTAAGCTAAGAAATGGAAGAAAACTGAAGAAGACGAAGCTGCTGCGGCGGAGACGCGACAAGGGAAGAGCTGCTGCGATTTCTGATTAAATAGAAACAAATGGACGGCTCAGATTAGTCGAAGGAGATCCAACGGTAGATCTTGGTCTGATTGGAGCCAAACTTTTATGATGATGATCTGGGGTCAGGATCTGCCTTGTGGTAGCTCGGATCCTCCAGATATGCAACGGATGGTCCAGATCAACTCTATCTGTGAATGGACGCTCTAGAGCCCTCCTTGCTTGATCCAACGGCTGATCTTGCTCTGATGGGGATGAAACCTTCAGATCTTGATCATAGAGCTTGATCAACCCTAACCCTAGCTCGGATTGCTTCAGATCGTCCCGGATGGCTCAGATCTAACCGCTCTTGAATCGGACGACCCGGATTAATCGTAGGCTTGATAATTTGATCCGGTTCACATCCGACTCAAGTTTGACCCAGTATGCCCTAGGTCTAGGATCTTTTCATGCCTACAAAAATATATCAGAAAATTAGTGGCCAAATAATCCAAAAATTATGTAATTTTGCAATTAAGTCCAAAATAAGATAAAGTTCCAAAACCTAGGGTAAAATCATAATTAAGCAATAAAAACATGGGTCAAACATGGATTTTAGCACTTAAAATAATCAATAAAATGGTGCTTATCATCGATCCCCAACACTCAATCAAAAATCGTGATTTCTTTGAGATTCTTCTGCACCGATCACCAGACTGATCCCAGGTCGTGGATAGTTCACCGGACCGATCCACCCTTATATCGGGCGATTTCTGAGCTTCTCATCCTAAGCCTTCTGATCGGTCAACTGACCGATCAGGGGTTCTCCTGATCGGTCACCAGTCCGATCAGATCATCACCAGACCGATCAGGCACCGTCCTGATCGATCTTAGTGAGAAACCCGCGAAGCTGGATCATTCTCCAGAACGATCTGCACAGTGATCCTGATCGGTCACTAGACCGATCAGGTGCAGATCAGCAGGGGAACTCAACCTCACTGTTTGCTCCCTGATCGGTCACCAGACCGATCAGGAGCCAAGCAGTGGGTGAAACACGCACTCCCTGATCAGTCACCGGATCGATCAGGAGCAGTACAGTAGGTTCCCAACCTCACTGTGTGCTCCCTGATCGGTCACCAGACCGATCAGTCATTGCTGGATCGGTCACCCGACCGATCCACGTTGGAGCAGTGTGCTAGATTCCCTGATTGGTCACCAGACCGATCCAGGGACGTAAACTTAGCCCTCCAAGCTAAGGATTTTTCCATCTAACTCTCCAAGTTAGGAATTTGTACCTAACCCTCCATGTTAGGACTTTTCACCTAGCCCTCCAAGCTAGGACTTTTCACCCAACCCTTCCGAGTTAGAACATCATTCAACGTAGCCCTCCAAGCTAGGCACCTGGCCCTCCATGCCAGGACTTTTTCACCTAATTCTCCAGGATGGGAATTTGCACCTAACCCTCCAAGTTAGGACTTTTCACCTAGCCCTCCAAGCTAGGACTTTTCACCCAACCCTACTGAATTAGGACTTTTCCAACACCTAGCCCTCCAGACTAGGATTTTCAACACTTAACCCTCTAGGTTAGGATTTCCCAACACCTAGCCCTCCAGACTAGGATTTTCAACACCTAACCCTCCAGGCTAGGATTTTCCAAACCATGCCTAATTCTCAATCAGGACTTAAACATAATCATAGTCATCAACCTAAACTTAAATCGGCATCAACACCAAAACAACAATCAAGGCCAGACTGCATCAATAGATTCATCACTCCTTTTATAAAGGAGATGTATATCCAATGACCACTTACCTAAAGAAAATATGTAAAAAGGATGATCTTCTTAGACGTGTTTTTTTGAGTAATTCAAATTCATAGATCAAGGAACTACAACTTGAGCTAAGTACAATGTAGTCAGCCTAGTGGGGACTGGCACAAAAACCATGTCCGGATGATGCGAACCCAATGAGAAGAAGTCTCAAGAACACACAACAAATGGAAGAAAGAGAGAAAGAGTCTAAAACGAAAAGATGGAGAATGAAAGAAAGAAACCTCAACCCAATGCTTAAGGAAGCACGCACCTTGGTATAGAAGAAGAAGAAGAAGATAGACGCCACAACCTTGGGATGGAGGTTGATAAGTCTTGAACGCCACAAGGGGATGCCTTGATAAGTTCGAGTTCAATGAAGAACCAACAAGTGAGAGCATCACCATGTAGTAGATTGAATAAGCCAAAAGTTACATGTTGTGGCCGCCACCCCCTATATTTATAGATATAGGGTGACCTAAAAACCCTAAAAGGCTAAAAGGAAGCCCATTTAGTAGAGGCCTATGTAGACTACATAGGCCTATTGAGCTCTTGGCACCATTACAACCCAAATAAAGCTAGAAATTGGGCCTAAATTGAACCCACAAAATTAACATATCCTTCTTACATAGAGAAGAGATTAAGGAGACTAGTTAAGCTCATCTAAATCTTGAATTAGGTTGACTAAGCCATATGACTTGCTCTTGGTCAAACCTTCTTCAATGGTAGCTTTGGCCTTCACATCTTCAATTAGCACATTAAGTGCTTCTTTCATATTTTTAGCCTTAGCCCTTGTAATTGGGCCTCCTTTGATGCATAATGGATCATCAACATCTTCAAGAGTGGGTTGAGCATGATCCGTATCGTTAGCTTGTTGGGCAATTTGTTCAATTCCTTTGTCTTCATCATTCCCTCTCTCCTCAAAAGGATTCGTCCTCGAATCTTGATTACCTACATCAAAGGGAGAGAGATCAGAAACATTAAATGTGGAACTCACATTATACTCACCCGGCAAGTCAAGCTTGTAGGCATTATCATTGATTCGCGCCACGACTTGATATGGTCCATCTCCTCTTGGATACAACTTAGTACGACGTTTAGCAGGAAATCTCTCCTTTCTCATATGAACCCAAACCCAATCACCGGGTTCAAAGATTATTTTCTTTCGTCCCTTGTTGGCTTACGTAGCATATTGTTCGGTCCTCTTTTCAATTTGCATCCTTACTTTCTCGTGCATTTGCCTCACAAATTCAGCTTTCTTTGTACCATCCAAACTAGCATGCTCAGAGATAGGCAAAGGTGATAAATCCAAAGGAGTTAGCAGATTGAAACCATATACGACTTCAAAAGGTGAACACTTAGTAGTAGAATATATAGATCTATTATATGCAAATTCAACATGTGGTAAACAATTTTCCCAACCTTTTAAATTCTTTTGAATGATAGCTCTTAATAAAGTAGCTAAGGTTCGATTTACTACCTTAGTTTGTCCATCTGTTTGTGGATGACACGTTGTAAAAAACAATAACTTTATTCCCAACTTGCCCCATAGCGTCTTCCAAATGTAGCTTAGAAACTTTGCATCATGATCTGAAACTATACTTTTCGGCACTCCGTGAAGTCGTACAATGTCCCTAAAAAAGAGATCAGCAATATAGTTAGCATTATCTGTTTTCATACAAGGAATAAAATGAGCCATTTTGGAAAACCTATCTACGACCACAAAAATAGAATCCATACCTCGTTTTGTCCATGGTAAACCTACAATAAAATCCATAGAAATATCAACCCAAGGTTCACTAGGAATTGGTAGAGGTGTATACAACCCATGTGGTAAAGATTTAGATTTGGCTTGCCTATATGTGATACAATTCTCACAAAATTTTATAACATCTCCTTTCATATGTGGCTAAACGAAATGCTCCAACAAAACATCTAGTGTTTTTCTGACTCCAAAATGTCCCATTAGTCCCCCACCATGGGCTTCTTGGACTAATAATTCCCGAAATGAACAGTTAGGCACACATAACCTATTAACTCGAAATAAAAATTCCTCATGCCTATAAAACTTCCCAAATGAGGCATGCTCACAAACTTCAAATACATTTCCAAAGTCAGGATCATTAGAATATAAATCATTAATGTATTCAAATCCTAACAATTTAGTGTTCAAAGTAGAGAGCAAGGTATACCTTCGAGATAAAGCATCTGCCATAGTATTTTTCATACCTCGTTTATACTTGATCACATAAGGAAATGATTCAATGAACTCCACCCATTTCACATGACGTCGATTCAACTTACTTTGGCTCTTCAAGTGCTTCAATGATTCATGATCAGTGTGAATGACAAACTCTTTGGGCCACAAGTAGTGCTGCCAAGTCTCTAAAGCCCTCACCAAAGCATACATCTCTTTGTCATAAGTGGGATAGTTCAAAGCTGCTCCACTCAATTTCTCACTAAAATAAGCAAGGGGTCGACCTTCTTGTATTAGCACAGCTCCAATACCTATTCCTGATGTATCACACTCAATTTCAAAAGTTTTAGCAAAGTTAGGCAACGCAAGTAAAGGTGCAGAACTTAATTTCTCCTTAAGTGAGTTGAAGGCAGAATCCTGTTCACTATCCCAATGAAATCCAACATTCTTTTTAACAATTTCAGTCAAGGGTGCAGCTAAAGTGCTAAAATTCTTAACAAACCTTCTGTAGAAACTTGCCAAACCATGGAAGCTACGTACCTCAGTTATTGTTTTTGGTGTTGACCATTCACGAATAGGCTTAACCTTCTTCTCATCAACTGCTATTCCGTTAGCACTAACAATATAACCAAGAAACTCAATTTGATTAGTGCAAAAAGAACATTTTTGAAGGTTAGCATACAACTTTTCATTTCGCAAAACAATTAGAACATTTTGTAAATGTTGTAAATGCTCCTCTAAATTTTTGCTATAAATCAAGATGTCATTAAAATATACTACGACAAAATTTCCAATAAAAGCACGCAAAATATGGTTCATTAACCTCATGAAAGTACTAGGTACATTAGTAAGCCCAAATGGCATTACTAACCATTCATACAAACCATACCTTGTCTTAAATACAGTTTTCCATTTGTCTCCCTCACGCATGCGAATTTGATGATAGCCCGACTTCAAATCAATTTTAGAGAAAATGCAAGAGCCATGTAGTTCATCTAGCATATCATCTAATCTAGGAATAGGATGACGATACTTTACCGTAATCTTGTTGATAGCTCTACAATCAACGCACATTCTCCAAGTTCCATCCTTCTTAGGTACTAGCAGAATGGGGACAGCACATGGACTCAAGCTTTCTCGGACGTACCCTTTTTTCATCAACTCCTCAACTTGCCTTTGAAGTTCTTTTATCTCAGCTGGGTTACACCTATAGGCTGGCCGGTTAGGAATTGCGGCTCCAGGGATGAAATCAATTTGGTGCTCTATTCCTCTAAGCGGTGGCAATCCATCAGGAACCTCATCAGGAAATACATCATCAAATTCCTGCAAAAGAGATTTCACAACACTAGGCAAAGTAGGGTTAAGATAATTAGTGTTAAAATCGACCTCCTTGTACAAAAGTACAATCATCGGTTGTGAAGCATAAAATGCTCTCTTAACCTCTCTTTCTTTTGCATAAAAGCTCCCTTTTTTACACTCTTGCTCTTGAATTTCTTTTCCCCTTTCATTCTTTTTTCCACTCATCTCATCCTCACCTTTTCTTTTCTCACACTCTTTTTCTTTTTCTCACATTCTTTTTTCTCACACTCTTTTCTTTTTTCACTCTCATTTTTGATCCTCAATTGATCTTCATGTACTTGCTTAGGAGTCAATGGTACAAGAGTTACATGTTTACCATGCATCATAAAAGAATACTTATTTTTAAACCCATCATGCATGACCTTCCTATTAAATTGTCATGGTCTACCTAAAAGTAAATGACTTGCATGCATTGGCACTACATCACAAAGTATCTCATAATGATATCTACCAATGGAAAATGAAACCAACACTTACTTGTTGACCTTGACTTCCCCGCAATCATTCAACCATTGTAGTTTATAAGGTCTAGGATGCTTAGTGGTAGGCAAGCATAATTTCTCAACCAAAATAGTACTAGCCACATTAGTGCAACTAATGTTGTCTTTGATGTGGCAACAGGTATGAAATATGTTGTCTCGTTGTTCTTCATTATCTTCTTTCACTTGCACATTTAGAGCACGCTTAGTGACAAGGGTTTCACCTTCAACGGGATACTCTTCTTCACTTTCCAATAATGTGGGCAAGACACTATCATCTTCGGACTCACTTTCCGTCTCGATGTCACCATTTTCTTTCAAAATCACAATTCTTTTGTTTGGGCATTGTGATGCGATATGTCCCCTTTCCAAGCACTTAAAGCATTTAATATCTCTATTTCTTGAAGGTTGGAGGGGTTCTTTGCCTTTGACCAATGGAGAGCTTGCATCTTTATTCTTTGAAAAATCAGGCTTTTTCTTTGAATCAACTTTATCATCTCGTTTTTCCAACTAGATTTCCATGTTGACGGATTAGAATATTGCCCCCGATGCTTGATTGATCCCTTCTTTTTGAGTTGTCTTTCAACCTTCATGGACATATGCACCATGTCTTCAAGCTCCACATAATGTTGCAACTCCACTACATTTGCAATTTCTTGATTTAATCCTTGTAAAAATCGTGCCATGGTCGCTTCTCGGTCCTCCTCCACATTTGCTCGAATCATTGCGATTTCCATCTCTTTGTGGTATTCCTTCACAGTCTTGGATCCTTCTGTGAGACATTGTAACCGCTAATACAAATCCCGATAGTAATGTGTTGGAATGAATCTCTTTCTCATAATAGTCTTCATCTCCTCCCAATTGCCAACGAGTCTCTCTTTGTTTCTTCTCCTACTTAGAATAATTTGATCCCGCCAAATAATTGCATAATCAACAAATTCAACGGCAGCAAGTTTTACCTTCTTCTCTTCAGAATAGTTGTGACAATCAAAAACTAACTCCACTTTCTTTTCCCACTCCAAATAAGCTTCAGGATCACTTTTTCCTTGAAATGAAGGAATCTTCATCTTGATATTTCTCAAGTTTCTATCCACATGATCATTCATCCTTCCTCTTCTACCACCTACTCGAGCATGATCTGATCTGCCCCTTGAAGCTCTATCATCAATGTCCTCAGATACGCCATCATCATCATCATCATCATGGTCACCACGGTTATATTGTCTAGCACTTCGTGAAGGAACTCTACCAACTTGGTGTAGCGACCCGCCTTCTCTACCTTAGACGGATCGTTACTTTTGTCTACTTCTTGACTCTAATGCACGACTAAGAATGCGGAAATCTTTTTTTTTCTCTTCTCAATTTAAATCTATCTATGATATACTAACTCTAATAGTCATGCATGATACAATGGCATACTTCCTTTCTCTAGAGCTTCACTGCAACGGTACCAGTCGACTGCCCTCTGACCAGTCGACTGGTATCGGCCACGGAAAATTCCTGGGCGCGGCACCAGTCGACTGGCCTCTTGGCAGTCGACTGATGCATCGAACAGAAGCTACTGTTCGATAGGCCAGTCGACTGATACTGAACCAGTCGACTGGCACGCCTGAAAATCTGAGTTTCAGATTCGAGGCCTTGTCTCAAAACTCCACCAAACCTATACTTTCGAGCCATACAAAATCGTGACACCATTTCTATACTCTATACTAGTTTTCTAAACAATTTAGTCAATCAAAACGAATCCATAAACTTGAAATTAGGACTTTTGTGGGATTTAGCAAGTTATGAAAATCTATATAAACTTTAGGCTAGAGTTTGTACCAAACTTAACTTCTAACCATTGAAACTCATCACACAAAGTTCTATAACATCACTAAGGCATTATGAAATGAGAAAGCAACTTTTCTAAGCAAAATTGAGCAATAAAACTTGATTCAAAGGAAAACTAACTCTATCTTGGCACATGCATCAATATCTCCAACAAAGTATCAACATTCAAAACTACTCACACTCCTACTCATCCAAAGCAATCATAAGGATATGTATGCTAAATGAAATGACATAGAATCATTACTTGTGGTTCTAAGGCATGCAAAATGTCAAAACACCAATACTTGGATAAATTCTATATAGTCTAACTTAAACTAAGAATTTATTCATCTTGTCCCAAGGGTCTCTCCAAGCTCAGCCACCACACACACTTCACTCAGCACCGCCTCGTCGCCTTCCTTCAGAATTGCTTGCCTTTACCTTTATCTGCAGTAAGAGGAAATGCAACTAGTAAGCAAAAAGCTTAGTAAGTACTATCTAGCTCACAAAATCTCGAAAATGTGCAAACATGCTTCTTGAACAATATGAAATCACATGAGATACTTATATGCTTGAAAGAAACACTAAGAACATGTATAACTCAAAAACATGCATACTCAAGCATTTGTAAATCTCAACTTACTTGTTCTTGGCTTAACTTGAAACTTTAGAAACTCTTTAGCTTTAAATCTTTCTTTAGCTTTTAGAAAACTTCTTTAAACTTTAGAAAACTTTGCTAAAGCATATACTTGAAAATAATAACTCACTTGGATCCACTTAAGACGTAAGTACCATCTTATGCGCGTTCCCTAAAAGGTTGGGGTAGCGAGCCACCAATCCTAATAGAGCAGGCCTTGGTCTACAAGGGCCAAGACCTTGGAATTGGACACCTGGATTTCTTTAACGACGCCCTTGGACGCCGGGTACTGGCCTTAGAAAATAAAATAGCTTTTCTTTCTTTTCTTTCTTATCTTTAAATGCCTTGGCATTTTATCGAGCACCTTGTGTGCCCAAATCCCTAAGTCTTGACTTTTGGGGATTTCTTAAGGCCTTGGCCTTTTCTTTTCTTATCTTTATCTTCTCTTTTCTTTTCTCATAACTTTCTTAGCCCCTAATCTCATATAGGGTGCTTAATCAAACTTATACAAGCATATAATGAACTAAGATCACATGAAAAATCCCAAACTAAAGGTAAATGACTCTTTTAAAACTTTTAAAGGAAATTCTTGCGGAAAAACCGCCTCTTACTGCAGGTGAGCAGTACTTACCTTGATATCTTGGACTTACAACCAAGAACGACGTCGGAGGTTCGGAAGAAAATTGAGATCTCGGAGAATTCTTCGCGCCTACGCGTTCCTCTCGTCGCGGGGATCCCGAATATAGGAATATCTCTCGGAGGAGAGCCTTGGCCGGCTCTCTAGAGCTTGGTGTTGTTTCGCCCAAGAGAGGAGAGGGGAAGGAGTCAGCGCAAGCTTGGGCGAGGGAGAGGGTTTGAGAGAAAATAAAATTCCTCTCTTAACTTATCCATTTATACTATCTTTATGGAAAAAAAACGTAACTACTTTATAAATTTATTTCTCTCCACCTTTTGTTGTGCTTGATACCCTAGCCCAGCCGGTTCCGTGCGCGCCTGCTCAGGTGGTCGCGGGTTTGATCCCCCTGCTGCCCTTTAACGTTTTTCCTTTTTTAAAAATACTAAACGAACTCGGAAAATTCCATAAAAATATTCTAAAAATTCCTAAAAATATCTAGAATATTTCTAAACCATTTTTAAATAATTCTAAGGACTTTAAGAACTAAAAATGGAAATTTTGAGGCGTTACACTTGGCTATTTTGCAATCCTGCAATTACAGCATCTTGTTTCTCTAATCTGTCCATAATCTGACTAAAACGAATTTCCATGCGTTCCTAGTGTTGTCTCAAAGCACGTTGATCAAGGGATTCTCTAGGTCTTGCTTCTTCTCCACTTGTCGCCATTGAACAACCTGTTTCACTCAATCACTCTAACTCACGAATGTTAGCTCTTTAAAGAACTTGAACTGAGAATTGAGGCAAATACCTTGTAAGCGCTCGTGGACTATCAAAATTCCCAAGGTTGTTAGGACAAAATATAGGATTTCAAGATAAAAAGTGCAAATTGCAGAATTGAAAACTTGAAATAAGTGCTGAAAGGAAATTTGCCAGAATTGAATCTAGGCAAAATTGAGGATAATGCGGAAATGAAAGAGAGCAAAACGTGAATTAAAGAGCTGAAAGGAAAGTTGCCAGAACTTAATCTAGGCTGCCAGAATTGAATCTAGGCAACTTAAAGGAAAATGAAAGTACTTGAAATAAGAGCCGAAAGGAAAGTTGCCAGAACATAATCTAGGCTGCCAGAATTGAATCTAGGCTAACTTGAAATGAAATGAGAATACTTGAAATAAGAGCTAGAAATGAAAGTCGCCAGAACTTAATCTAGGCTAACTTGAAATGAAATGAGAATACTTGAAATAAGAGCGGAAATGAAAGTTGCCAGAACTTAATCTAGGCTAACTTGAAATGAAATGAGAATACATAAAATAAGAGCGGAAATGAAAGTTGCTAGAACTTAATCTAGGCTAACTTGAAATGAAATGAGAATACTTGAAAGGAAATGGGAAAATAAATTTGCAAACAAAGTCTCTACTTCCTTCTCTCTTTTTTTCTTTTTTTCTTTTTTTCAGCCTCTTTTGCTTTTTTTTCTTTTTTTTTGGCTTTTCTTCTCTTTTTTTTTCTTCCTTCCTTTCTTTGCTTCTTTTTTCTTTCTTTCTTTTTTTTTGGCCGAATTTTTTTTTCCTCCTTTTTTTTAGCAACAAAGCAAGTAAGGCTTGCTAAGCAAATGAAAAGAAACAAAAATACGATAAAAACTCAAGAACACAAAGAAAAAGATAACCAAATCGATTTAGAGAAACTAAGGCTATGATACCAAATGATGCGAACCCAATGAGAAGAAGTCTCAAGAACACACAACAAATGGAAGAAAGAGAGAAAGAGTCTAAATCGAAAAGATAGAGAATGAAAGAAAGAAACCTCAACCAATGCTTAAGGAAGCACGAACCTTGGTATAGAAGAAGAAGAAGAAGATAGACGCCACAACCTTGGGATGGAGGTTGATATGTCTTGAACGCCACAAGGGGATGCCTTGATAAGTTCTAGTTCAATGAAGAACCAAGAAGTGAGAGCCTCACCATGTAGTAGATTGAATAAGCCAAAAGTTACATGTTATGGCCGCCACCCCCTATATTTATAGCTATAGGGTGACCTAAAAATCCTAAAAGGCCAAAAGGAAGCCCATTTAGTAGAGGCCTATGTAGACTACATAGGCCTATTGAGCTCTTGGCACCATTACAACCCAAATAAAGCTAGAAATTGGGCCTAAATTGAACCCACAAAATTAACATATCCTTCTTACATAGAGAAGAGACTAAGGAGACTAGTTAAGCTCATCTATGGCTTGAATTAGGTTGACTAAGCTATATGACTTGCTCTTGGTCAAACCTTCGCAAATGGTAGCTTTGGCCTTCACATCTTCAATTAGCACATTAAGTGTTTCTTTCATCTTTTTAGCCTTAGCCCTTGTAATTGGGCCTCCTTTGATGCAAGTGGGTATAATAGATGAGTGAAAGGAACAAAGACACTAATAATTATAGTTATGAACAGCCAACATAACCGGGAACCTATTTGTTCACACACACTACAAGTATGTCTTAAAGACCTAAGAGTAAGTTAGAGAATAAGATTTTTAAATAGATAAAGAGATTATGTTTGGTTGGATCAAGCGAACGACAAATATGGAAAGGTTTGCCATGATAGAAGCATTAATAGGTAATGCCTATTGTAGGCAAGATGGGCCTATTAGTTTGGTTTTGGTTCACACCTCTTAAAGGTGGGGTTAAGCAAACACATATGATATGGGCTTAGGATTGGGCTTGGGTTTGGGTTATAACTTGTTCCCCAAGTCTTATGAAGAGGTGTATAAATACCTCTTCATGGAACAAGAGGGTTAAGAATTCTTTAAGGGTTTCTGTTTCCTCTTCTTGTGCTTGTGCCTACGCCCCATGAAGAGTCGCCCGCCAAGTAAAGAGGTGTCGTCGGTCCCTTGTGTGTTGCCGCCCTTGCAAGTGACTAGCCATCCCTTTGGCCTCTTCCCTTAGCTGGCTCTTCCCTTGGTCAGAGTTTCCTCCTTATCCCGACCAAAGAGTTGGCCAACCTTCATTCCTCTTCCAACCCTTGTTTTGGCCGGATACCAATTGGTGCCACTGGCTACCAATTTAGCCGCCTGATTCCTCTCCTCTCTTCTCTTATGTCTTGTCCTTGATTTGGCTAGTATCAAACGGAGAAACAACTTGTACCTTGTGTTGGGACCGGGTGCATGTCGACAAGGATACGAGTTCGTAAAATTTTAAATTTTTACGTGCAGCGGAAGAATTTGCATAAAATAATTTTCTAAATTATTTTAACTTCGTATCTAGCATGCAATCTTATGGTGTGTTGACATAATCATAAAATAAAACTTAGCGGAAAAGTAAACTAATTTACATTATACCTCTCGTAACTCGAAGTAAGGGACGAGATCCAACCGTAGCGTCCCTTGGAAGCTTCGCCTCTATTCGCGTCCACGCCGTGTTCTCTTCGGGATGACTTCGCAAAGTCACGAGTTTTGTGCCGACGAGAACTACTAGATTCTCTATAGGCACAACAAAGAAGTACAAGAGAATAAATAGGAAACTAACCACCAAAGTAACGGAATCTATATTCCGAGAAGGAAGAAGATGTGATCCGCTTCTTCTTCTTGTTGGTTGGCTTCTCCTTCTTCTTGATAGCTCACGGCAACCAAAAGGGGAGGAGAGGGTTGCGCCGGCCCTAGTTCTTCAAGAGGGCGCCGACCCTAAAACTCCAAGAGGGCGCCGGCCCTAGGTGGGGAGAAGAGAAGGAGACGAGAAAGAGAGAGAGGGAGAGGATGCTTCTAATCTCTTGATCACTGGATTAGAACTAAGGGCTTGCCTTTGATTCCTTTATATAGTAGCATCTCCCTTGCCAAGTCTCCCTCTTAACGGAATTAACGGAATTAACGGAATTAGTTATCATAAGAAATTTATCCTATAAATTCTCTTATGAATTATTCCGTTTAAACCAAGTTTTATTATAACTAACTTTATAATAAAACTAATTAGTTATCATAAGAAATTTATCCTATAAATTCTCTTATGAATTATTCCGTTTAAACCAAGTTTTATTATAACTAACTTTATAATAAAACTAATTAGTTATCATAAGAAATTTATCCTATAAATTCTCTTATGAATTTTATTATAACTAACTTTATAATAAAACTCATTAATTATCATAAGAAATTTATCCTATAAATTCTCTTATGAATTATTCCGTTTAAACCAAGTTTTATTATAACTAACTTTATAATAAAACTAATTAGTTATCATAAGAAATTTATCCTATAAATTCTCTTATGAATTTTATTATAACTAACTTTATAATAAAACTAATTAATCTCTCCTTATATTATGGAATAAATTTTATAAGAAATTTATAAACATTCTTATTATGAAAAAATCAATTCATAATTGATTTTATAAAATTAAAATAAACCAATTCATGGATTATTTTACTTCCATAAAAAGAATAAATTTCTATAAATTTATTTATATAAATTTCTTTATACAAATTTATTTATCCATAATTTGTAAAATAAATCGCGCTAGATTTACTTTATTAATTAAACCAAAATTAATTGGTTTTCTTCCCAATAGGTGGCCGGCCACTTCAAGGAGGTTTGGCACCCTCTTTGGCCGGCCAAACCAACCCGAACCGTTCGCGAATTAAACTCATTTAATTCGCCCAATAAGCCTTCAAAAGACTTAGCCATTTTAGCTTCCATTGCGCCTCTGATAAATTCAGATTCGACTTATTTCTCTTGATCGAAAAATCTAATTTTTAACTCGTTTTAAATCCCTCGGATTACTCGTAGTGCGTGTGACTAAATAGGCTTTCGATTTATGTTGGCCGTCTATAATCAACTAATTATAGAACGATCATGAGTGGCACCTAGTAGTACATCATGATCCCCAATTAATCGAAAGATCAACGGGTTGACCTCAGAAGAAATTATTCTGAAACCCTTCAGCAGCTCTAATGAATCGTGCCCCATTCCCTTCACCATCTTATACCCACTTGGTTCAGGACACGGTTTATTTGTGTCAGTCCCCACTAGGCTGACTACGTCACACCTAGCACAAGTAATGTCTTTCTCGTCCTTTGGATTTCTAATTACTCTCATGTATTTTAGAGACTCGCACTCCAAACATGATATACTCTGGCCAGAGGTTTTGAGTAACAATCCGACGATAGGCCTGGGTATACATCTCCTCACAAGGAGTGGTGAATCCTTTGTAGGCTGTTCAAACATCTTCGGGCACTTCGCCTTATACCCAATCATCCTGGGTCCACACCTCCTTGGAGATGCTTCCTTAAGATGTTAAAGTATAAGTCTCCATGACCAAGATGACTTGAACACCGCAAGTCAAAGGAACATCGCACTTAAGCCGCAGTAAGAACTTCATTGACATTTCTATAGATAGATTCCATATGAAGTCTTACAGCTAGTCACTCCAATGAACTAGTTCCCTTAACTAGCACCCATGTTTATCTCTGGACATCCCAATGTCACCAGCCAGTGAGAATCAGCTGATTAGAGAATAACCCATGCTAGTCTCAACAGAATTGATAGTGTCCGTATTTATCAATTCATCGACTAGGGATATTTTCAATACTTCACATTTGCACATTTAGAGATAATCACTAGTTGTGATCCCATCACAAATTCTCTTATGCTGTGAGTTGTATTGCGGACATTCAGTAGATGAGTTTAAGATCCCAATCAAATACACAAGCATGTATACTCAAATAGTGAATTATCATTTATTAAAATAAATATTTTACAATCATAAGGCGATTGCCTTAGGACACTTCTCTCATATCACTAACACCTTGCAAAGTCGTCTTAAAAACTACTCAGCGTGGACGTTAATAGAGGCAAGTCTTGTGAGGCTTGCTAATTGATATCGTTATTGTTAAACGTCATCCAACATGTATAATTTCTAAATTTACACGAGTATGTTCTTGTGGATGTGCGATGCGTGTTTTAATAATTTAGGAAACTATGATGCTTCCGCTGCGTGTTTTTCAAAAACCTAATTTTATTTCCTAATCTATTAGGAAATTTCAATTATGGAAATTATTTCCTAATTTGTTAGAAAATTCCATGTTTGGAATTTATTTCCTAATCTATTAGGAAATTCCAATTATGAAAATAATTTCCTAATTTGTTAGAAAATTCCAAGTTTGAAAATTATTTCTTAATTTGTTAGGAGATTTAAGATTGGAAATTATTTCCTATTTTGTTTAGGAAATTTCAATTTTAGAAATTGCTTCCTAATTAGTTAGGAAATTCTAATTTTGAAAATTATTTCCTAATTTGTTAGGAAATTCTAAGTTTGAAAATTATTTCCTAATCCGATTAGGAAATTCCAAGTTTAGAAATTAATTTCTAAATCCTAATATTGAAATTTCTGAAATTATTTTCTAATTCAATTAAGGAATTCTTGGATTTGGAAATCAAATCATTAATAATGAAAATATGTTAAAGTATGACAATTATGTCATGTTTATGCCAAATTTATTCCATGTCGTATTGATTTCATGTAATGTTTGTATTATGTCATGTTTATTTCATATCATGAAAACTGCATACAAAAGGTTGAGTGGTACTACTCATGGAGCAACAAAGCAAGTAAGGCTTGCTAAGCAAACGAAAAGAAACAAAAATACGATAGAAACTCAAGAACACAAAGAAAAAGATAACCAAATCGATTTAGAGAAACTAAGGCTCTGATATCAAATGATGCGAACCCAATGAGAAGAAGTCTCAAGAACACACAACAAATGGTAGAAAAAGAGAAAGAGTCTAAATCGAAAAGATGGAGAATGAAAGAAAGAAACCTCGACCCAATGCTTAAGGAAGCACGAACCTTGTTATAGAAGAAGAAGAAGAAGATAGACGCCATAACGTTGGGATGGAGGTTGATAAGTCTTGAACGCCACAAGGGGATGCCTTGATAAGTTCTAGTTCAATGAAGAACCAACAAGTGAGAGCCTCACCATGTAGTAGATTGAATAAGCCAAAAGTTACATATTGTGGCCGCCACCCCCTATATTTATAGCTATAGGGTGACCTAAAAACCCTAAAAGGCCAAAAGGAAGCCCATTTAGTAGAGGCCTATGTAGACTACATAGGCCTATTGAGCTCTTGGCACCATTACAACCCAAATAAAGCTAGAAATTGGGCCTAAATTGAACCGACAAAATTAACATATCCTTCTTACATAGAGAAGAGACTAAGGAGACTAGTTAAGCTCATCTAAGGCTTGAATTAGGTTGACTAAGCCATATGGCTTGCTCTTGGTCAAACCTTCTTCAATGGTAGCTTTGGCCTTCACATCTTCAATTAGCACATTAAGTGCTTCTTTCATCTTTTTAGCCTTAGCCCTTGTAATTGGGCCTCCTTTGATGCATAATGGATCATCAATATCTTCACGAGTGGGTTGAGCATGATCCGTATCGTTAGCTTGTTGGGCAACTTGTTCAATTCCTTTGTCTCCATCAGAAACTAAATACGTTGCTTGTAATATGTTTCTTTAACATAACTTTTGAACCGTGTTGCCATAAATCAAAAAGGGGGAGATTGTTGGTGCAGGCAGCACCAAAGTCAAACCTGTGTTTTGATAATGACAAAGGGTTCAGAAGTTAAGGTGTTATTGTGATCTAACATGCTTACTGAGTGTGCAGGAAAAGTCCTAGGTACACTAGGCAAGAAGTCCTAACAAAGGGCTGGGCAAAGAACTCCTGGTCTAGGACTGAGCAAGAAGACCTGACCGGAAGTTGGGCAAAGAAGTCCTGGTCGAGGACTGGGCAAGAAGTCCTGGCAACAGGCTAGGCACCGAAGACCTGACCAGAAGTTGGGCAAGAAGACCTGACCGGAAGTTGGGCATGAAGACCTGGTTAGGTGGATTGGACAAAAGTCCAACCAGAGGAGCCGGTTGGCAAAAGGTAAACTCTCCTGAGAGGAGTAGGTGAGGGCGTGTTCCCCGTTGAGGGAACAGTAAGCGTCGGTTCGACCTAGGGTTCCATTTGGGAGACCCAAAGTCAGAACCAAGACATCTTAGGCTGTAAATAAAGGCTAACATGTTCTGCTTCTTTGTTTTGGAACTAACCTTGGTTGCAGGGATCGAAGGACTGATTTTCTACAGCTGAGGTGCCTCAATGGAGTGAGGCACCTTACTGGGGTTAGGCGCCCGGATGCATACGGGCGCCCGGATGGATACGGGCGCCCCTGTGCAAAGGCAAAACAGAAGCGAGCGAAGCAAACAGCCATGAAGCCTCTGGACCAAGGCAGCTCAGGCGCCCGTGAGGACACGGGCGCCCCCATCAGCTCAGGCGCCCAATTGAAGATGGATAAGAGCTGACCGAGCCTGCGGATATGAGATCACGCAGGGAAGGCCACGTGTAGGCGCCCCCATGGGTGCTATAAAAGGGGGTTCACCCCCAAGGCTTCTAACATCATCGCTCTATACGCTCCAGACACTTTCGTTCAAGCGCTGCGCTCCGACAAACTTCGACTTCGAGATTCCAGCGCCGACGATGACCCTCTGCTCCGAAATTCGATCCACCTCGGGCGTCGGTAAACTTAAATTACGAAAGTGTTGCTAATTCTATATCTGTACTATCAATTTGTAAAAGATTTTTCGAATATAAAATTGCCCAATGTAAACAGTCAAGGACCGTGGGCCTTGAAGTAGTAGCTAACCGCGACTCCGAACTAAGTAAAACCAATCTCTGTTCGCGATTGATTTATTTTCCGCTGCGTATTTTCTCTAGTGTTCTGAAAAAATTGATCTCGATATTCACCCCCCCCCCCTCTATCGAGTTTCTACAATTCAACATTACCTTGACATTTCTCCACATCAACCTTGAATTCTTTGAACCTGTCAAAGCATTCAGACTTGCGGCGCATCAAGTAAACATATCCATAACTTGAATAATCTTCTATAAATGAGACGAAATATTCAAAGTCACCTCTAGCCTAGATAGACATAGGACCACACAAATCAGAATGAACCAACTCTAACACTTCTTTGGCTCTATACCACTTTGCCTTAAAAGGCCTCTTGGTCATCTTACCTTTCAAGCAAGATTCACAGGTTGAGAAATTTTCCACCACCAATAAACCCAAAGGTCCATCTGCTATCAACCTTTAAATTCTACTTAGGTTAATATGACCTAACCTTAGATGCCAAAGATACGTTTGGTTCATTTTCGAAGGTTCTTTTCTCTTATTATGATTAGACGAAGAGTTATTAATTTCTATTTGCATCGTGGGAGTTATTGGTTCAAGTGTGTATTAATTGTCAACCAACACACCAAAACAGATAATCTCTCTATTCTTTTTTATAACAACTCTATCATTAAAAGAAATAGAATATCCATCCAAAAACAATTTAGAAACTGAAATGAGATTCTTTCTAAAAGTAGGTACATAAAGACAATTTCTCAAAACCAAAGTTTTATTTCTATCAAAAGATAAATAAACAAACATCTCCCACTGCAATAGCCGTCACTTCCGTAGCATTGCCCATGTAGGCGGTAACTCTCCCTCAGCTAGTCGTCTTGTTTCATGGAACCCTTGCAAAGAATTGCGGACATAATCAGTGGTTCTTGTATCTACACACCATGTACCGGTAGATAACACCGCTAAACATGTTTCAACAACTAAACAAATAGATATACCTTGATTTTTTTTCCTTTCGGCGGGGACAATCCACCTTCAAATGTCCAGTCTACTTGGATGTGAAGTACTTTCCTTTCGGCTTCTTCACTCTAGTCTGAGGTCCTTGAGATCCTGCCGCTTTCTTTGCTAAACCTTGTTTCTTTTTCTTCTTGCCTTTCAGCTTAGAAGTAGAAACCTTTTCAGCAACAAAAGCATGAGCACTCTGACGAAATAGCCCCTCTGCCGCCTGGAGTTCTGTCAGAAGTTCCGCCAACGAATATGTCCTTTTGTTCATATTATAGTTCAGGCGAAACTGCTCAAAACTCCTAGGTAGTGACAGGAGAATGATATAAACCTGGGTTTCCCCATTGATCTCCGCTTCAAGGGCTTCCATCTCATTCAAATGAACCATCATTTTGAGAACATGATCCCTCATGAGTGTTCCCTCAATCATGGTGGTCGTTATCAAGTTCCTCATTGCCTCTTGCCTCTTGCCTAATAGCCCGATTCTGGTGTCTGAAGAGTTCCTTGAGATTGAACATCATGTCATAACAACTTCCTTGAGATTGACATTTTGACATAGAAGCCAAAATGTAACACCGCGCCATCTCGTCTGCTTTTATCCACTTCTTATAGTGTTCCTTCTCCTCTTCACTAGAATTTTCGCTAGGCTTTTTAGGACAGATCTCAAAGAGCACAAATTTGTACTCCTCAGCAGTTGAGACAATGTCCAGGTTTCATTTCCAATCAATATAGTTAGGGCCAGTAAGTTTATTTTCTTTCAATATAACAGCAAGTGGGTTGAAAGTCATTTTGAAAATATCCTGAGAATCACAATGATCAAAAACATTAAATTTCAAAAAATTATTGATTCCTCAAACAATAAAATTTTGAAAACAACCAACACCTCAAAATACCGCGAATTTTGTATGCCATGATAGTGTGGACGTATACAAATTCAACATTTGTTAGAGGAGGTTTTACCCATTAATTTTATTATCTTGTCAACCTTACTTTTTGACAAATAAAATTAATAGTTGGTTTTTCTTCGGCCCTACAAATAATAGCAGTGACTCCGATGGGGAGGATACTATTATTTGCATCTAAGTGTTAACCATTACATGATACTAAGGCAATTATCTAGGATTATGCCCCATTCAATTGGGAAGATCACACACTCCTAAATAATTTATTGTAATCATATTTGACCTAGTGATCCGCGAAACAAACTCATCCGATATGGAGGAAGGCCCTGAGAGCCAACGCGCAGGTTTGTTCGCATCACACGTCAAATTAGTAATGGAGGCCACGGGATTCAATGATTCCCTCTACCACGTAGTAATTTAAAATTGAGGAATTTTCACATGCAAGAACAACAAGCATATAAACAATAAGCAATAAACATGAAAAATTAATTTCCAACTATTATGCCATTTTGTTCTTCCAATATGCCTCCCGTCGTGTCGCCACCTCGTCTCCTCCTTCTCCACCACCATGCGCAAGCTAGATACAAAGGAGCTCCGAGCCGAGATAAAAAATTATTTTAATTTTCATCCATTGATCTTATACTCCACAAAGGAATGTACAACAAGTCTAGACCGAAAGTAAATTAAAATGAGCAGCTAAACAATGTCGTATTTAATTATAAAAATTAAATACTAATTAGCCTCGTCAACCCCAAGGATTCAAATAATTATTACACTCATACACACACATCTTACACAACCATATAACCATAATAGTTGGATCTTATGCATGCAACCAAAGAGTTAGCCTACGCACATCCTACTATTATCCGACATAAAATTATATATGAAAAATGTATGAAAGTAACAGAATCCAAAACACACAAAATCGGAAAGTTTGGCTTTGATTGTAACACCCAATAATTTTCTGGTATTATTAGGGATTTTTTGGAATTTTATAGCATTTTTTTTGATTAAAAATAAAAAGAAAAAAATAAAGGGTCGGGTGGGATTTAATCCCGCGATCACAAGGCAAGCAAAGCCTTAAGGGCATCCAAGAAACCAGCTGGGCTAGGGTATCAAGCACAGAAAAGGATGAAACGAAATAATATTATAGTTGATTTAGCCCGTTTCATGAAGAGGTATTCAAACTTCCACTTAAGTTGAGTTAAGACCCCATTAGGGCTTGGAGAGGCTGCGCGAAAAGGGAGCTTGGGGGCTGCGAAAACAGGGAGAAAACAAGGGTTTTCTTACTCCTTCTTCCTCCTCTGAGTGGAGAGCCTAGGGCTTCTTTCCTAGGGCTATGAAGTGGAGTTTTCTTACAAAGGAAGAGGAAAAGAATCCTACACTAGAAATTTCGAGATACTTAGTGAGTTTTCTTCAAGAAAAGAGTAAGTAAATCACTCACCTGCAATAGGAGTAGCTTCGCATGTAATTTCTCATTGTGGAACCATGATTTTGTGATATAAGTGCATGCTTTGAGAATATTATTTATTATGTGATTTAAGTGTCTAAAGATTACATGTTTTTAATCATAGAACTTGAATTGGAGTAGATTTTTATATGTATGATCTAAGCATGAATGACCAAGTTCATGAAAAGTCCCAAAAATGAGTTTTGGGTTAAGGGCACGCAAGGTGCTTGATGACAGTTCCAAGTAAGAAAAGGTAAAGGTTTATAGTGCAAAGTTTATGAAAAAAAAAGGTAGCTTGATAAATACAAGCATTATGAGTAAGAAAGTATTTTACTTTTGTAAAGTGACATGTACCGGGTAAATGAGAGGCCCACAGAAAGTTAGAAAGAAGATCTAATAGGGTGCGGTGGCTAGCTACCCCGAAACCTATTAGGGATGCGCGCATTGGTACACTGATACCAGGTACATTGTCAAGGCCTGAGAAAGTTGATTATTATTTTGAAGTATATGAGTTTATGTTAGTGTTTCAATTTCCTTAAGTGCATGTTTGGTTATGTTTGTTAACATGGTTACGATATAAACATGTTAAAGAGAAAGAGCAAGGAAGTTAGTATTTTTAAAGTATGGAAATGTATCATTAGTAAGTTTCAAAAGAAATCATGAGCATGTTAAGTTTGCAAGTGTTTTGATGCTAGTAAATGTTTTCAATCATGATTGAGCATGATAAGTGTAGGAGAGTTCTCATGTGAAAATATTTTCAAGTGCATGTATTTTGAAGCAAGCATTCTTTGAAAAGAGCATGTTTATCCCTTGTCGTTGGATTTGTGAGTTAGGATTTACTTACTAAGCAATTTGTTTATTAGTTGCATTTCCTTCTATTGTAGACAAAGGTAAAGAAAAAGCATAAGTTAAGGAGGCGAAGGGACTTGCATTGATGTTCAGTGGCGGCGGAACCGTGGAAGAGATCATTGGGCTAAGTCTTGTAGAACATGTGTTTTGGTGTTTCGAAGTCGTAGAATGAATGACTTTGTTTAAACCTTGCATAGATACAAAGTTGGGTACAAACTCTAGTCTAAAGTTCACACATATTTTGATAGCTTATTTACTTCCGCAAAAGTCCTAATTGCAAGTTTATGAGGTTGTTTTGAATTACTAAAATGTTTAGACAACTAGTATAGAGTATAGAAATGGAGTTATGTCTTTGTATGGCTTGAAGGTATATGTTTTGTGGATTGATGGAGATGGTTTTCAGGTCTGAAATGCAGGTTTTCAGGCGTGCCAGTCGACTGATTCAGAACCAGTCGACTGCCCTATCGAACGTAGCTTCTGTTCGATGCACCAGTTGACTGCCAAGAGGCCAGTCGACTGGTGCCGCGCCTAGAAACTTGCTGTGGCCGATACTAGTCGACTGGCTATATAGCAGTCGACTGGTACCATTGACAAGAAGTGGTATAGACAGCTGGTTAGTGCTTTAGTGTTACAACTAAGGGGTCTAGGGGTCAAATCCTTGTAAAGCAAATAAAATGAAAGTTGTTTTGTTTTTTTTTGAAAAAAAAAAGAGAAGGAAGAAAAAAAATTTAGAGCAAGTTAAGGGAAGTCAAGTAGTTTTAACCTAAGGCTAAGAATAAGGTAAAGTTAAGGATAAGTGAAGTAACGCCCGCCTTAAGGAAGAGAGAGAGAAGTTGAGAAGGCGGGCCGTCACAGAGTGGTATCAGAGCAAAAGGTTCCACCCTTCCGCCACACTGACCTCAAGCATCAATCCTGCCGCCTGCCAAGTAAGATGTTTATATGTTGTAGTTTTGTATGCTTTTCATTATTGATTGTTAGTATCAATAATGCATGATGATAAGAAAGTATGTTAGTATTATTGCATGCTAATATGTGCATGGAGATAATGAAGTAAGTTAGTAAGAGATAATGACCTTTTATTTTTGTGTGCTATAGAGTAAGAGGATGCCAAGAGGACGTCCTAGAATTGTCCGAAATGAGGAGCAAGCTCCTAGAGAACAGGAGTCAACAGAGTTAGTACCACCACCAGACCTTCAAGGAGTGGTGGCCCAGCTTCAGACGCAACTTGCTGAACAGCAGCAAGTCATTGCCACCTTGATGGCTAACCAGCAGGCCACTAATCAGAAGGCCACTTCTGCTACCCCTCCAGTGGCGCCAGTGGCGCAAGTAGCAGCACCAGTAGTGACAGAGGTTCCCCCAGTACCTCCGACAAGAGAAGTAAGGCAAGAGGCATATCTGATCTAGTGGCAGAGACTGAAGCCTGAGAATTTTTCTGGCACAAGTGAACCATGGGATGCTCAGGCATGGTTCAAAACAGTGGAGAGTATAATGGAGTTACTGGACTGGCCCGAGGTGGAGAAGATAAAGTGCACATCTTTCTGCCTTACTAGAGATGCTAGGATGTGGTGGGAAAGAGTGAAAGCTAAGAGGAATGTGAATTAGATGACCTGGGCCGACCTTGAAGCAGAATTTCTGGAAGAGTACTTTCACATGAAAGTGACAAACAAGCACTATGATGAATTTACTGAGTTCCGTCAAGGAGATCTAACTGTGGATGAAGCAGTGAAGAAGTTCAATCGATTAGCTCGCTTGTGCCCGGAGTTAGTCAGTACTGAAAAGGAAAGGGTCAGGTTAATGCTCAAGATGCTGAGGCCTCAGATAGCTCTAAATGTGGCTGGCGGTGGTAATAGACCGCAAACTTCAGAAGAACTAGTAAGTAGTGCCCTGATCACTGAACACTACTTAAACAGTATAAAGGCCACACGTGTGCAACAACAACAGGCATCAGCCCAGAAGTCCCAAGGAAATCCTCAAAACCAACAAAATTGGAAAGGAAATTCAGGCAAGAGGAAGCAGTGGGATCAGCAGTCTTCTGAGGGAAACAAAGGGGGCACGTCAAGCAAGCAGCTCAAGTATCCCCCTTGCCCAAAGTGTGGGAAGGCACATCCTGGAGTATGTCGTCAGGGCATGAGCGGATGCCATAATTGCGGAGCAGAAGGGCATATGATGAAGGCTTGCCCTAACCGATCGAGGATTGGCGGGTGTTATATCTGTGGAGTAGTAGGGCACCTGGCCAAGGCATGCCCTAAAGCAAAGCCGCCTCCACCACAGCTTCTTCAGTACGGGGGTGGACCTGCTCAGCTGCACCAGATGTAGCCAGTGATAGAGGGATCTTATTACAGTCAGGCGAGGATGGAAGCCCCACCAGCCATGACCAACGCCAGGGTTTTCGCCATCACCAAGGAAGAGGTGGCAAATGCTCCTAACATGGTCACAGGTCGAATACTCACCTCATCTCAATATGCTATTGTGTTATTCGATACTGGGCAACCCATTCTTTTGTATCCATGCTTTTCTCTAAAAGGCTAGGGATCCCACCAGAAAGTTTGGGTCAGAAATTTTTGACAACCTTACCGTCAGGGGAAGTAATGGCCTCTATTCAGAGGCTAAGGGCAGTACCAATCTGGATTTCCAACCGAGAGCTCTACAGTGACTTGGTAGTCCTTGAGATGAAGGATTACGATGTCATTCTAGGGATGGACTTCTTGAGCAAGTACAATGCTTCTATAGGCTGCCGCAAGAGAAAAGTCAAGGTCACACCAGAAGCAGAACCTTCATTTAAGTTTATTGGAGACCCAAGGAGAAAGACAAAGAGGTTCCTATCTACCTTACAAGCTCAGAGAATGTTAGAGAAGGGGTGCTCTGGTTTTCTAGCTCATATAGTGGATGCAAGTCAAGGAGAAGGGTTGAGAAGAGAAGAAGTGAGGGTAGTCTGTGACTATCCTGAAGTGTTTCCTGAAGAGTTACCAGGACTCCCTCCCAATCGAGAAATTGAGTTTGAAATTGAGTTGGCCCCAAGAACCAACCCAATTTCGAAGGCACCTTATCGCATGGCGCCAGCAGAACTGAAAGAATTACAAGAACAATTGCAAGAGCTGCTTGACAAGGGTTTCATCCGCCCTAGTCATTCACCTTGGGGATCTCCTGTACTGTTCGTCAAGAAGAAAGATGGATCTATGCGAATGTGCATAGATTATCGAGCTTTGAATAAGGTAACCATCAAGAACAGATATCCTTTGCCAAGGATAGATGATTTATTTGATCAGCTGAAGGGAGCCACAGTGTTCTCCAAGATAGATCTGTGATCAGGTTACCATCAGCTCAGAGTGAAGGAGAGTGATGTGCCAAGGACTTCTATCAGTACAAGATATGGGCACTATGAGTTTGTGGTCATGCCCTTGGAGTGACAAACGCCCCTACGACGTTTATGGATCTAATGAATAGAGTGTTCAAGGATTTTCTGGACAAGTTCGTCATTGTCTTCATTGATGATATCCTAGTGTATTCAAAGACTCACAAAGAACATGAAGAATACCTGAAGATAGTGTTGCAAACCTTACACCAGAAGGAGTTGTACGCCAAATTCTCAAAGTGTGAGTTTTGGCTTGATCAGGTGGCCTTCCTAGGCCACATTATTTCCAAGGAAGGTATTATGGTAGACCCAGCCAAGATTGAAGCAGTTAGTAACTGGAGTCAACCAAAGAATGCTAGTGAGATCAGAAGTTTTCTGGGTTTGGTAGGGTACTACAGAAGGTTTGTAGAGGACTTTTCGAGGATAGCTTCACCACTTACAGCCCTTACCAGAAAGAATAAGAAGTATGAGTGGACTGAAGACTATGAGCAGAGTTTTCTTGAGTTGAAGAAGAGACTGACAAGCGCTCCTATTCTTACAGTACCCGAAGGTGATAAGAGCTTTGATATATACAGTGATACATCAAAGCTAGGACTTGGAGCAGTCCTTATGCAAGAAGGCAAAGTCAAAGCTTATGCTTCCAGGCAACTCAAGGACTATGAAAAGAATTACCCCACTCATGATCTGGAGTTGGCAGCTGTAGTCTTTGCTCTAAAGATATGGAGGCATTACTTGTATGGAGTGCAGTGTAAGATTTATACAGATCACCAAAGTCTGAAATATTTCTTCACTCAGAAAGACCTCAATATGAGACAGCGAAGGTGGCTCGAGTTAGTGAAGGACTATGACTGTGAGATTCTTTACCACCCTGGTAAGGCAAATAGAGTAGCAGATGCACTGAGTAGAAAGACTTGTGCCACTTTGATGTCCTTATCATCATTGGCACCACCATTACAGAAGGAGATAGTAGATTATGGAGTGGAGATTATTGATGGACAGCTAGCTCTATTGACACTAGAGTCAACTTTACTTGAAGCGATACAGGAAGAGCAAGCTAAGGATTCTGATATCCAAAGAATCAAGAAGGAGATGCAAGAAGGAGAGAGTAAAGAGTTTAGAGTATCTGACAGTGGGATACTCTACTATGGTGACTGTTTATGTGTCCACAATCATGAAGAGTTGAGAAAGAAGATTCTTGAAGAAGCCCATAGAACTCCCTACTCAATGCATCATGGTTCCACTAAGATGTACCAGGATTTGAAAAGAGGATTTTGGTGGTCAGGGATGAAGAGAGACATAGCTAAGTATGTCAGCACCTGCCTGACATGTCAGAGAGTTAAAGCAGAACACCAGAGACCAGGAGGTGTCCTACAGCCCATTCAGATTCCAGAGTGGAAATGGGAAGACATAGCCATGGATTTCATAGTTGGTCTACCAAAGACAACTAATGGCTATGACGCTATTTGGGTGATAGTGGACAGATTGACCAAGTCTGCCCACTTTTTGGCAATCAGAGTGTCTTACTCAATTGAAAAGTTAGCTCGGTTATATGTGCAGGAAGTGATCCGACTACACGGAGTCCCGAAGATCATTATCTCTGATAGGGATGGTCGTTTCACGTCACACTTTTGGGAGTGCGTACAGACAGCGTTACGCACCAAACTAAAATTCAGCACAGCTTTCCATCCCCAGACTGATGGACAGACAGAGAGAGTAAATCAGGTTTTAGAAGATATGCTCAGAGCTTGTGCATTAGACTTCAAGGGCAGTTGGTGCAAGTATTTGTGTTTAGCTGAGTTTGCCTACAACAACAGTTACCAAGCCACTATTGGTATGGCACCCTATGAAGCTCTTTATGGTAGGAAGTGTAGATCTCCCCTCTGTTGGTATGAAGGTAGTGAGAAGAAGGAGATGGGGTCACAGACTGATCTTATAGATGATACCACAGAAGCTATAAAGAGCATCCGCCAGAGGATAGAGACTGCTCAGAGTAGGCAGAAGAGTTACGCCGATGTACGTCGTAGGCCGTTAGAGTTTGAAGTTGGGGATACAGTTTTCCTCAAAGTAGCTCCTATGAAGGGTGTGATGAGATTTGGCAAGAAAGGCAAGCTAAGTTCTCGATACGTAGGGCCCTACCCAGTGATGAAAAGAGTTGGCAAAGTAGCTTATGAGTTGGAGCTACCCTCAGAGATGTCAGCAATACACAATGGGTTTCATGTCTCAATGTTGAAGAAGCACATCCCAGATGCCAACCAAGCGATTGAGCCACAGATGGTACAAGTTCAAGAAGATCTCAGTTATGAAAGTCGACCTATTCAGATAATAGATCGAGCAGATAAGAAGTTGAGGAACAAAGTGGTACCACTAGTAAAAGTATTATGGCTGAATCAGAAGTATGAAGAGGCAACCTGGGAATCAGAAGATAGCATGAGGCAAAGGTATCCAGAGCTGTTCTAAGTTCGAGGACGAACTTTTTATAAGGTAGGGAGGATTGTAACACCCAATAATTTTCTGGTATTATTAAGGATTTTTCAGAATTTTATAGCATTTTTTTCGGATTAAAAATAAAAAGAAAAAAAATAAAGGGTCGGGTGGGATTTAATCCCGCGACCACAAGGCAAGCAAAGCCTTAAGGGCATCCAAGAAACTAGCTGGGCTAGGGTATCAAGCACAGAAAAGGATGAAACGAAATAATATTATAGTTGATTTAGCCCGTTTCATGAAGAGGTATTCAAACTTCCACTTAAGTTGAGTTAAGACCCCATTAGGGCTTGGAGAGGCTGCGCGAAAAGGGAGCTTGGGGGCTGCGAAAACATGGAGAAAACAAGGGCTTCTTCCCTAGGGCTAAGAAGTGGAGTTTTCTTGCAAAGGAAGAGGAAAAGAACCCTACACTAGAAATTTCGAGATACATAGTGAGTTTTCTTCAAGAAAAGAGTAAGTAAATCACTCACCTGCAATAGGAGTAGCTTCGCATGTAATTTCTCGTTGTAGAACCATGATTTTATGATATAAGTGCATGCTTTGAGAATATTATTTATTGTGTGATTTAAGTGTCTAAAGATTACATGTTTTTAATCATAGAACTTGAATTGGAGTAGATTTTTATATGTATGATCTAAGCATGAAAGACCAAGTTCTTGAAAAGTCCCAAAAAAGAGTTTTGGGTTAAGGGCACGCAAGGTGCTCGATGACAGTTCCAAGTAGAAAAGGTAAAGGTTTATAGTGCAAAGTTTATGAAAAAAAAGTTAGCTTGATAAATACAAGCATTATGAGTAAGAAAGTAGTTTACTTTTGTAAAGTGACATGTACCGGGCAAATGAGAGGCCCACAGAAAGTTAGAAAGAAGATCTAATAGGGTGTGGTGGCTAGCTACCCCGAAACCTATTAGGGATGCGCGCATTGGTACACTGATACCAGGTACATTGTCAAGGCCTGAGAAAGTTGATTATTATTTTGAAGTATATGAGTTTATGTTAGTGTTTCAATTTCCTTAAGTGCATGTTTGGTTATGTATGTTGACATGGTTACGATATAAACATGTTAAAGAGAAAGAGCAAGGAAGTTAGTATTTTTAAAGTATGGAAATGTATCATTAGTAAGTTTCAAAAGAAATGTAACACCCCAATTTTTACAATTTGAATACCTGGGGAATTGTTTAAAGTTCGGGACGAACTTTCTATAAGAGGGGGAGGATTGTAACACCCCAAAATTTGTCAATGTAAAATCATGACAATGTATGAAAATGGTTATAATGAAATGATATAAATTACATGCAATCGCATGTTATGAAATGTCATGAAATACATGAAATATCATATTCATGAAATATTATTATCATGAAATGTTATGTGAATAATATTTATAAAATATTATGTAAATAATGTTATGAATTCAGGAAAAATATTAGGAATTACTATGAATTAATAAACATGAAATATTATGAAATTTCATGATGGACTTGGCTTAATGGGCTTTGATATGGATTAGTGCAAAAGGTGATAAAAAAAAGGGAGCAAGGATTGAACCTTGAACCTCCTAGTTGCACTCTCCATGTCTTAACCACTACACCAACCATTGTTTCTTGTTGAGAGAATAAGGAACATGCTTGTTAAGTGGGTAAGAGTGAAGAGACATGTCTTTTCATGAGAAAAGTATAAATATGGGAAGTTGGAGTAACTTCCTTTTTCTTCTCTTCTTCTTTCTCACTTCTCCCAACCGAAACCTCCATCATCTTCTTCCCTCTTTCCATTTTCGAAAACCCCATCCAAGGGTTCTAACCCTAGGGTAATTACAAGAGGGAGAGTCCAAGTGCCATTGCCTTCTACCAAGACCAAGGAGTCTTAGAGGAAAATTGGAAGAAAAAAAAGGCTTTCACATACCCTTCAAGTGTAGGGTACCCTACGATTTTAAGAAGGTTAAAATCCAGCGCTAGGATGTAAGTATCCTCTCGCCTGCAGTATAATAGTTTATGCATGATTTCCTTGTGTTCTTGTTTTGAAAAAAAAAGGGAGTTTCTCCCTTATAAGACTTTCGGCCACCACCATGGAAGAGGGTTTGGTTGCTTCTTGATACATGAGGATATCCCTAGGAACTTAGGGTATAGATGTATGTTGCTCTCCAAATTTTTGAGGGAACAAAAAGTAGGGTTTGGTACCCTACAAGTTTCGGCCACCTATGGTTGGAGGTCCAAGAGAAGTTTTTTTTGATTAAATCTTGATACATGCTAGTGCCCTAGGGATTCTATACACTTATGTGTTGTTTCTAAATTTTTGAGAGAACAAAAATTAGGGTTTTGTCCCCTATAAGGTTTCGGCCAAGGCTTGGATTTCCTTGGGGTTGTGAAGTGAAATCACTTCTTGATGCATGACATGAATGCTAACAAATGTTGTATACATGTGTGTTGTTTTCCAAATTTTTGAGAAGACAAAATTAGGGTATGCTACCCTATATAATTTTCGGCCAACCCAAAGGGAATTAGGGTTTAAGGTTGCATGATTTTCCTTATGATATATCCATGCTTAATGGTATAAGTGAAGTGTTTGTAAGAATGCTTGAATGAATGCTTGATGGGAAAACCAAACTCTTTACTTGTGACTTTCGGCCAACCCTAGTTATAGGGTTGGAAAGTACTTAATGAAATCACGAAGCATGCTACTAATTATGTGATATGTGTATAATGTATGTGACCTAACTTGTTAGGTATAAAAGCATGCCTTATAGCCCATGGGGCACCCTGAGGATATGAACATGATGTGTTTGATAATATGCTTAAAAAGGGATACTCTATTGAAACTGGGATCAAGAGCACCCGAATGTGTGGTGTGTCCCTAGGGGATCAAGAGCACCCGAATGTGTGGTGTGTCCCTTTGAGAAGTGATTAAGAGTACCTTTAGGCATATACATATATGAGTAATTGAATGATAAATTACTTTACTTTGAAAGTTGTGTACCCGACTCGGAAGGGGGTCGTTAAACAAATCCAATGTGCATGTTAACTGAAGGTCATGGCATTGGTAGGACGGAAGGGTCCTGCTCTAATTAGATTGGTGGCTCGCTACCCCAATTTATTAGGGAACGCGCATGATGTGGTACTACAACTGGGCCCTGGAGATATTGTATTTTCAAGTACTTACCATTATGGAACTGCTTTTGAAAAACATATTATTTTCTCATTGTGAGATAATCTTGTTCCGTAAAGTACTTAGAGATATTTGATGTGATGTTTATGATGCTTGATGAGATGCTTATGATGCTGACAATCTTGTTCTATCTTGATTACTGAGTACATGATATGATGTATCGATATGGTTTTGCGAGTAGGCCCGGATTCTTACTAAGCATGTTTTGCTTACTAGTTCCTGTTATTTTTCTTATGCTGCAGATAGCGGTAAGAAATACTCGAACTAAAGGAAGAGGCAGAGGGAAGGCTGGAGGATGTGTGTGGTGATGGCTCGGGAAAGAACGAAAGATTCTATCTACCTTGTTTTTGTCTAGAATCTAAACTGCTTCCAATAATTGCTATTGAAATTGTATTGCTATACTCTGAATGGGTGATTGAGTTAGTGATATGGAACCTATGTTATGCTAGATAATGCTATCATTAATGTTTAAATTTTGTAGAATACATGCTAAGAAAAATGCTAGCTATTTACTAGTTTCTGTTTCTTATGAATGCCTCTTTTGCATGTATCTAAGACTAGATAACTCTTGCTATATTCCTATGTTTTATCTTGTTCAAACCATGTTTATTCCATGCTATAGTGTGTTACATGATCTTCCTATTAGGTTGTAAATGCATGTAGATATAAAAGAAATGAAAAACCATGCTTGGTAAATTAGTCTTCAATAGGCATGCCTACTACATTTCTTGTATGTAACTGTTTTGTTTGGATATACATGCTTAACATGATTGTATGATATGAGTGTATGGACCCGTAACCCCGCCTTTAGGGTAGATATAAGGTCGGGCGTTACAAGTTGGTATCAGAGCAGGTTTCCCCTCCATCACACACACATCAAGCTTCCTCCTGCCGCTTCCAAGTAAGAAATCCTAACTCGCTTATTTATTTCATGTACAGTACAACTATATGAGATGATTTTATGCTTGCCTGATATGAAGATGATTAATACTTGCATAACAAGTGAAGGTAGAATTATGGCTTATGTAGTCATTTACTGTCTATATGATAGATATGGCTAGAAGGCGTAGTACTAGGGGTAACGAGACAGCACCCCCACCTGACCTGATGCAGGTGATCACTGAGCTGCAACGCCAGGTCACTGAGCAGCAGCAGATGATAAACACTTTGATGACCCAGCAGACTAACACTGCCACCCCTGCGGGAAGTCAGGACGCCGTAACCACTGAACCTCCGGCTGCACAGGCGCCCTCGGACACTATGGCCAGAGCAGTCCGACAAGAGGCCTATTTGATACAGTGGCAACGACTGAAGCCGGATAAGTTCTCCGGCATCTGTGAGCCGTGGGACGCCCAGTCCTGGTTCAAAACAGTGGAAAGCACCGTGGAACTTCTTGACTGGCCGGAACATGAGAAGGTCAAGTGTGTCTCGTTCTGCCTCTCCGGCGATGCCCGGATGTGGTGGGAACGGGTGAAGGCCAGAAGATCGGTGGATCAGATGAAATGGAAGGATTTCGAGTTTGAATTCCTAGAGGAGTTCTTTCATATGAGGGTGACCAATAGACATTTCGATGAGTTCACCGAATTTCGACAGGGGAATCTCTCTGTCAACGAGGCCGTCCAGAAATTTAACCGACTGGCACGATTGTGTCCTGAGCTGGTCAGTACTGAAAGGGAAAGGGTCAGATTAATGCTTAGAATGCTTAGGCCTGACATTGCTCTGAGTGTAGCCGGTGGCGTTCATAGGCCACAGACTGCAGAAGAGCTAGTCAGCGGCGCCCTGAATGCTGAGCACTATCTAAAGAATATCAGCCAGCAGAAGCAGGCCCCAGTCAGTACACAGAATCAGAGTCAGTCAGGAAATCAAAAGACTCAGAACACCAATCCCCACTGGAAGAAGAATCACAATGGGAAAAGAAGGCCATGGAACAAGTCTACTGGTGATTTGAAAGGCAAGAAGCCTAAGCACCCTCCTTGTGCCACTTGTGGGAAGATGCACCTTGGGGCATGCTTATGGGGTGCCAAGAGATGTTATACTTGCGGGAAGGAGGGACACTTTGCCAGAGAGTGTCCTACTGCCGCTAAGGCACCTCAGCAGCAGTATATTCAGCACAAAGGTGCTCCTCCCCAGCTTCACCATATGCAGGCTGCGATTGATGGTACTCCTATTTATCAGGGGCGGTTAGAAGCCCCGCCTGCTACAACGGACGCCCGGGTTTTCTCGCTTACAAAGGAAGACGTGGCGACTGCCTCTACCGTTGTCACAGGTCAGATAATTATTTACAGTCATCCTGCTACTGCATTATTTGACACTGGAGCAACGCATTCCTTTATTTCTATGCTATATGCCACGAGATATGATATACCACTGCAAGAACTAGATTGCAAGTTTCTGACTACATTGCCCTCGGGTGAGGTGATGGCCTCTACCCAAATGCTACGGGCCGCCCCGATCAGCATCGCAGATAGGGAGCTCTACTGCGATCTAATAGTGCTGGATATGGCCGATTATGATCTGATATTGGGCATGGATTTCTTGAATAAATACGGCGCTTCTATCGAGTGCCGTAAACGAAGGGTTATCTTCCGACCCGAGACGGGGAATCTCTTTGAATTTATCGGCGAGCCGAAGAAGAAGACTGGCAAATTCTTATCGGCTCTGAAAGCAAGGAAAATGTTAGAGAATGGATGTTCTGGATTTCTAGCTCACGTGGTTGATACTCGTCCTACAGAGGACCCGAAGCTAGAAGACGTCAGAGTCGTATGCAACTATCCAGAGGTATTTCCTGATGATTTACCTGGGTTAGCGCCTGAAAGAGATGTTGAATTTGCTATTGATTTGATTCCTGGTACTAACCTCATCTCGAAAGCACCATACCGAATGGCGCCGACTGAATTGAAGGAATTGCAAGGACAGCTACAAGAGCTTCTCGACAAGGGATTTATCCACCCTAGTCATTCCCCCTGGGGAGCTCCCGTACTGTTCGTAAAAAAGAAAGACGGGTCGATGCGTATGTGTATCGACTATCGGGATGACCTGTTCGATCAGTTAAAGGGAGCTACGGTTTTCTCTAAGATCGATCTGAGGTCGGGTTATCACCAAGTCCGGGTGAAAAATGAGGACATACCCAAAACTGCTTTCCGGACAAGATACGGACATTATGAGTTCGTAGTGATGCCGTTCGGAGTTACTAATGCTCCGGCAATATTCATGGACCTTATGAATCGGATTTTCTCGGCATTTCTCGACAGATTTGTGATCGTCTTCATTGACGACATCCTTATTTATTCAAGGACTTCCGAAGAGCATGCAGAGCACCTGAGTATAGTATTACAGATTCTTCAGAAGGAACAACTGTATGCTAAATTTTCGAAATGTGAGTTCTGGCTGAACCAAGTGTCATTCTTGGGACATATCATCTCCAAGGACGGAGTGATGGTCGACCCAATTAAAATTGAGGCCGTAAGTAACTGGTCCAGACCCAAGAATGCAAGCGAGGTCAGAAGTTTTCTGGGGCTAGCAGGCTATTACAGAAAATTCGTAGAGAATTCTCTCGGATTGCAGCCCTATGACACTCTTACAAAGAAAGATAAGAAATATACTGGACCGAGGAATGTGAGAAGAGTTTCTCTGAACTGAAAAGGAGGCTGACTAGCGCTCCTATATTGACTCTTCCCGAAAGTGATACGGGTTTCGATATGTACAGCGACGCATCCAAACTGGGACTCGGAGCTGTACTTATGCAAAATGGGAAGGTAATTGCCTATGCCTCTAGACAATTAAAGGACCATGAAAAGAATTATCCTACCCATGATTTGGAATTAGCAGCGGTGGTCTTTGCGCTGAAAACATGGAGGCATTATTTATATGGTGCTCAGTGCAAGGTCTTTACTGATCACCAGAGTCTGCGGTATTTCTTCACCCAGAAAGACCTGAATATGCGACAACGCCGATGGCTCGAATTGGTCAAGGATTATGATTGTGAGATCCTGTACCATCCGGGAAAAGCCAACAAGGTAGCCGATGCTCTTAGTAGAAAATCATGTGCTACTTTAATGTCTTTGTCGGCTTTGTCACAACCCTTAGGGAAAGAGATTATGGATTTCGGAATCGAGATTATATCGGGACAGCTTTCTACTCTACAGATTGCACCGACATTATTTGATGGTATTCTGGAGAAGCAGAATCTTGATCCGAGTCTTCAGAGAATCAAGAAAGAGATTCTCGAGGGCAAGGACGAGGGATTCCGGATTTCCGAGAGCGGAGTTTTATATCTCCGGGATCGGTTATGCGTTCCCGACGACTCCGACTTACGGACGAGGATACTCGAGGAAGCTCACGGAACACCTTATGCGATGCATCCTGGGTCTACCAAGATGTATCAAGATCTGAAGGGCAAATTTTGGTGGTCCGGCATGAAGAAAGATGTAGCCCATTATATCAGCATGTGTTTGACCTGCCAGAGGGTCAAAGCAGAACACCAGAGACCTGGGGGAGTTCTGCAGCCTCTACCTATTCCCGAGTGGAAATGGGAGGACATATCTATGGATTTCATATCAGGGCTGCCTCGGACTACGAATGGATATGATAGTATATGGGTTATTGTGGACCGGCTGACCAAGTCCGCGCATTTTCTGGCTATCCGGATGACTTATTCAGTTGAGCAGCTGGCTCAACTGTACGTCAAGGAGATTGTCCGACTACACGGGATTCCCAAGACCATCGTCTCTGACCGAGATAGTCGATTTACTTCTGATTTTTGGGGACACGTGCAGAAGGCCCTTGGCACGAAACTGAAGTTCAGTACAGCCTTTCACCCCCAGACTGACGGGCAGACTGAACGAGTTAACCAGATACTAGAAGATATGTTACGAGCTTGCGCCTTGGACTTCAAGGGAAGCTGGTGTCGATACCTGAGCCTGGCAGAGTTTGCTTATAACAACAGTTATCAGGCTACTATCGGGATGGCACCATACGAAGCACTGTACGGAAGGAAATGCAGATCTCCTTTATGCTGGCATGAGAGTGGTGAAAAGAGGGAGATGGGACTCCAGACCGATATTATTGATGAGACCACTCAGGCTATAAAGAATATCCGCCAGAGGATAGAGACTGCTCAGAGTCGGTAGAAGAGCTACGCTGATAAACGACGTCGACCACTTGAGTTCGAGGTTGGGGATTCGGTATTCCTGAAGGTAGCCCCTATGAAAGGGGTGATGAGATTCGGAAAGAAGGGGAAACTGAGTCCGTGATACGTAGGACCCTATCAGATTTTGAGACGAGTAGGCAAGGTGGCCTACGAGTTGGAGCTACCGCCAGAAATGGCGGCTATCCACAATGTCTTCCATGTGTCGATGCTCAAGAAGTGTACCCCTGATGCGAGTCAAATAATAGAACCCCCGCCAGTGCAAGAACAGGAGAGTCTTAGTTCCGAACGCCGCCCGATCCAGATCCTCGATCGGGAAGTTAAAAGGCTAAGGAACAAGGAAATACCCTTAGTGAAAGTTCTGTGGCGGAACAAGCAGTTCGAAGAAGCCACCTGGGAACAGGAAGATACGATGCGATCAAAGTATCCGGAACTATTTTAAAGTTCAGGACGAACTTTTTATAAGGTGTGTAGGATTGTAACACCCTAATTTTTACAATTTGAATACCTGGGGAATTGTTTAAAGTTCGGGACGAACTTTCTATAAGAGGGGGAGGATTGTAACACCCCAAAATTTGTCAATGTAAAATCATGACAATGTATGAAAATGGTTATAATGAAATGATATAAATTTCATGCAATCGCATGTTATGAAATGTCATGAAATACATGAAATATCATATTCATGAAATATTATTATCATGAAATGTTATGTGAATAATATTTATAAAATATTATGTAAATAATGTTATGAATTCAGGAAAAATATTAGGAATTACTATGAATTCATAAACATGAAATATTATGAAATTTCATGATGGACTTGGCTTAATGGGCTTTGATATGGATTAGTGCAAAAGGTGATAAAAAGGAGGGAGCAAGGATTGAACCTTGAACCTCCTAGTTGCACTCTCCATGTCTTAACCACTACACCAAGCATTGTTTCTTGTTGAGAGAATGAGGAACATGCTTGTTAAGTGGGTAAGAGTGAAGAGACATGTCTTTTCATGAGAAAAGTATAAATATGGGAAGTTGGAGTAACTTCCTTTTTCTTCTCTTCTTCTTTCTCACTTCTCCCAACCGAAACCTCCATCATCTTCTTCCCTCTTTCCATTTTCGAAAACCCCATCCAAGGGTTCTAACCCTAGGGTAATTACAAGAGGGAGAGTCCAAGTGCCATTGCCTTCTACCAAGACCAAGGAGTCTTAGAGGAAAATTGGAAGAAAAAAAAGGCTTTCACATACCCTTCAAGTGTAGGGTACCCTACGATTTTAAGAAGGTTAAAATCCAGCGCTAGGATGTAAGTATCCTCTCGCCTGCAGTATAATAGTTTATGCATGATTTCCTTGTGTTCTTGTTTTGAAAAAAAAAAGGGAGTTTCTCCCTTATAAGACTTTCGGTCACCACCATGGAAGAGGGTTTGGTTGCTTCTTGATACATGAGGATATCCCTAGGAACTTAGGGTATAGATGTATGTTGCTCTCCAAATTTTTGAGGGAACAAAAAGTAGGGTTTGGTACCCTACAAGTTTCGGCCACCTATGGTTGGAGGTCCAAGAGAAGTTTTTTTTTGATTAAATCTTGATACATGCTAGTGCCCTAGGGATTCTATACACTTATGTGTTGTTTCTAAATTATTGAGAGAACAAAAATTAGGGTTTTTGTCCCCTATAAGGTTTCGGCCAAGGCTTGGATTTCCTTGGGGTTGTGAAGTGAAATCACTTCTTGATGCATGACATGAATGCTAACAAATGTTGTATACATGTGTGTTGTTTTCCAAATTTTTGAGAAGACAAAATTAGGGTATGCTACCCTATATAATTTTCGGCCAACCCAAAGGGAATTAGGATTTAAGGTTGCATGATTTTCCTTATGATATATCCATGCTTAATGGTATAAGTGAAGTGTTTGTAAGAATGCTTGAATGAATGCTTGATGGGAAAACCAAACTCTTTACTTGTGACTTTCGGCCAACCCTAGTTATAGGGTTGGAAAGTACTTAATGAAATCACGAAGCATGCTACTAATTATGTGATATGTGTATAATGTTGTGACCTAACTTGTTAGGTATAAAAGCATGCCTTATAGCCCATGGGGCACCCTGAGGATATGAACATGATGTGTTTGATAATATGCTTAAAAAGGGATACTCTATTGAAACTGGATCAAGAGCACCCGAATGTGTGGTGTGTCCCTAGGGGATCAAGAGCACCCGAATGTGTGGTGTGTCCCTTTGAGAAGTGATTAAGAGTACCTTTAGGCATATACATATATGAGTAATTGAATGATAAATTACTTTACTTTGAAAGTTGTGTACCCGACTCGGAAGGGGGGTCGTTAAACAAATCCAATGTGCATGTTAACTGAAGGTCATGGCATTGGTAGGACGGAAGGGTCCTGCTCTAATTAGATTGGTGGCTCGCTACCACCCAATTTATTAGGGAACGCGCATGATGTGGTACTACAACTGGGGCCCTGGAGATATTGTATTTTCAAGTACTTACCATTATGGAACTGCTTTTGAAAAACATATTATTTTCTCATTGTGAGATAATCTTATTCTGTAAAGTACTTAGAGATATTTGATGTGATGTTTATGATGCTTGATGAGATGCTTATGATGCTGACAATCTTGTTCTATCTTGATTACTGAGTACATGATATGATGTATCGATATGGTTTTGCGAGTAGGCCCGGATTCTTACTAAGCATGTTTTGCTTACTAGTTCCTGTTATTTTTCTTATGCTGCAGATAGCGGTAAGAAATACTCGAACTAAAGGAAGAGGCAGAGGGAAGGCTGGAGGATGTGTGTCGTGATGGCTCGGGAAAGAACGAAAGATTCTATCTACCTTGTTTTTGTCTAGAATCTAAACTACTTCCAATAATTGCTATTGAAATTGTATTGCTATACTCTGAATGGGTGATTGAGTTAGTGATATGAAACCTATGTTATGCTAGATAATGCTATCATTAATGTTTAAATTTTGTAGAATACATGCTAAGAAAAATGCTAGCTATTTACTAGTTTCTGTTTCTTATGAATGCCTCTTTTGCATGTATCTAAGACTAGATAACTCTTGCTATATTCCTATGTTTTATCTTTTCAAACCATGTTTATTCCATGCTATAGTGTGTTACATGATCTTCCTATTAGGTTGTAAATGCATGTAGATATAAAGAAATGAAAAACCATGCTTGGTAAATTAGTCTTCAATAGGCATGCCTANNNTACAGTAATGATATTGATAGAGATGATTTATGCTTGCCTGATATGAAGATGATTAATACTTGCATAACAAGTGAAGGTAGAATTATGGCTTATGTAGTCATTTACTGTCTATATGATAGATATGACTAGAGGGCGTAGTACTAGGGGTAACGAGACAGCACCCCCACCTGACCTGATGCAGGTGATCACTGAGCTGCAGCGCCAGGTCACTGAGCAACAGCAGATGATAAACACTCTGATGACCCAGCAGACTAATACTGCCACCCCTGCGGGAAGTCAGTACGCCATAACCACTGAACCTCCGGCTGCACAGGCGCCCTCGGACACTATGGCCAGAGCAGTCCGACAAGAGGCCTATTTGATACAGTGGCAACGACTGAAGCCGGATAAGTTCCCGGCATCTGCGAGCCGTGGGACGCCCAGTCCTGGCTCAAAATAATGGGAAAAGGAAGCCATGGAACAAGTCTACTGGTGATTCGAAAGGCAAGAAGCCTAAGCACCCTCCTTGTGCCACCTGTGGGAAGATGCACCTTGGGACATGCTACTGGGATGCCAAGAGATGTTATACTTGCGGGAAGGAATGACACATTACCAGAGAGTGTCCTATTGCCACTAAGGCACCTCAGCAGCAGTATATTCAGCACAAAGGTGCTCCTCCCCAGCTTCACCATATGCAGGCTGCGATTGATGGTACTCCTATTTATCAGGGGCGGTTAGAAGCCCCGCCTGCTACAACGGACGCCCGGGTTTTCTCGCTTTCAAAGGAAGACGTGGCGACTGCCTCTACCGTTGTCACAGGTCAGATAATTATTTACAGTCATCCTGCTACTGCATTGTTTGACACTGGAGCAACGCATTCCTTTATTTCCATGCTATATGCCACGAGATATGATATGCCACTGCAAGAACTAGATTGCAAGTTTATGACTACACTGCCCTCGGGGGAGGTGATGGCCTCTACCCAAATGCTGCGGGCCGCACTGATCAGCATCGCAGATAGAGAACTCTACTGCGATCTAATAGTGCTTGATATGGCCGATTATGATATGATATTGGGCATGGATTTCTTGAATAAATACGGCGCTTCTATCGAGTGTCGTAAACGAAGGGTTATCTTCCGACCCGAGACGGGGATTCTCTTTGAATTTATCGGCGAGCCGAAGAAGAAGATTGGCAAATTCTTATCAGCTCTGAAAGCAAGGAAAATGTTAGAGAATGGATGTTCTGGATTTCTAGCTCATGTAGTTGATACTCGTCCTAGAGAGGACCCGAAGCTAGAAGACGTCGAAGTCGTATGCAACTATCCAGAGGTATTTCCCGATGACTTACCAGGGTTAGCACCGGAAAGAGATGTTGATTTTGACATTGATTTGATTCCTGGTACTAACCCCATCTCAAAAGCACCATACCGAATGGCGCCGGCCGAATTGAAAGAATTGCAAGGACAGCTACAAGAGCTACTCGACAAGGGACTTATCCGCCCTAGTCATTCCCCCTGGGGAGCTCCCGTACTGTTCGTCAAAAAGAAGGACGGGTCGATGCGTATGTGTATCGACTATCGGGCATTAAACAATGTGACGATAAAGAACAGGTATCCCCTACCCAGGATAGATAACCTGTTCGATCAGTTAAAGGGCGCTACGGTTTTCTCTAAGATCGATCTGAGGTCTGGTTATCACCAAGTCCGGGTGAAAAATGAGGATATACCCAAGACTGCTTTCCGGACGAGATACGGACATTATGAGTTCGTAGTGATGCCGTTTGGAGTCACTAATGCTCCGGCAATATTCATGGACCTTATGAATAGGATTTTCTCAGCATTTCTCGACAGATTTGTGATCGTCTTCATCGACGACATCCTTATTTATTCGAGGACTTCCGAAGAGCATGCAGAGCACCTGAGTATAGTATTACAGATTCTTCAAGAAGAACAACTGTATGCTAAATTTTCGAAATGTGAGTTCTGGCTGAATCAAGTGTCATTCTTGGGACATATCATCTCCAAGGACGGAGTGATGGTCGACCCGATCAAAATTGAGGCCGTAAGTAACTGGTCCAGACCCAAGAATGCCAGCGAGGTCAGAAGTTTTCTGGGGCTATCCGGATATTACAGAAAATTCGTAGAGAACTTCTCTCGAATTGCGGCTCCTATGACAGCTCTGACTAAGAAGGACAAGAAATATATCTGGACCGACGAATGCGAGAAGAGTTTCTCTGAACTTAAAAGGAGGCTGACTAGCGCTCCTATATTGACTCTTCCCGAAAGTGATACGGGTTTCGATATGTACAGCGATGCATCCAAACTGGGACTCGGAGCTGTGCTTATGCAAAATGGGAAGGTAATTGCCTATGCCTCTAGACAATTAAAGGAACATGAAAAGAATTATCCTACCCATGATTTGGAATTAGCAGCGGTGGTCTTTGCGCTGAAAACTTGGAGGCATTATTTATATGGCACTCAGTGCAAGGTCTTTACTGATCACCAGAGTTTGCGGTATTTCTTCACCCAGAAAGATCTGAATATGCGACAACGTCGATGGCTCGAGTTGGTCAAGGACTACGACTGTGAGATCTTGTACCATCCGGGAAAAGCCAACAAGGTAGCGGATGCTCTCAGTAGAAAATCATGTGCTACATTGTTGTCTTTATCAGCCTTGTCACGACCCTTAGGGGAAGAAATTATGGATTTCGGAATCGAGATTATATCGGGACAGCTTTCTACCCTACAGATTGCGCCGACATTATTTGATGGTATTCTGGAGAAGCAGAATCTTGATCCGAGTCTTCGGAGAATCAGGCAAGAGATTCTTGAAGGCAAGGATGAGGGATTCCGGATTTCCGATAGCGGAGTCTTACAACTCGACAACAGAGCTCTGGGAGAAATTCCTGGAATTGCATGAAGGTACCTCAGAGGCAAAACTAGCGCAACGAGACCTTCTTCGAAGCCAACTGACATACCTCTGAAAGGAGGATGAAGAATCAGTTGCGCATTTGCACGCCAAGGTAAAGGAACTAATCATAGACCTTGAAAACCTTGGAGAAAAGGTAACAAGTCGAGACGCTCAAAGGTATGTCTTAAATGTGTTTCCGAGAACCCCGGAATGGACCTCGGTAATCGACGCTTATTTCATTTCGAAAGATTTAGCTGTAAGTACATTAGAGCAATTATTTTCTACTTTGGAACTCCACGAATCTCGTTTTGTAGAAAAGAATAAGAAAGCAGACATCGTCGCACTGAACACAAGGAAGATTCAATTCGATGAGGAATCCTCGACTGATGACGAAACAACAAAAATGGTAAGTTCTTTTAAATGTTTTGTTAAAGCTAACAAATTTTCAAGAACGCAGAAAAGAAGATGGTCCCCAAAGAAGCGAATAATCAGATGCTACAACTGTAAAGAGGAGGGCCACCTGAAGGACCAGTGTCCTAAACTCAAAAATCAGCCAAAGAAGAAAAAGACACTGAAGGACACTTGGGATGAGTCCTCGTCAGAAGAGTCGGAAGGTCAAGAATACGCGGAACTTGCGCTGATGGCAAATCATCAAGAAGGGAACACTGACGAAGGGGGAGAGACATCAGAAGAAAGCGACGACGAAAGAGGATCCTCGCTTTTCGAAACCGACCCAGTAAGTGAGGTTTGTTTTCTTCCTCGTGATCAGTTATATGCTAGAGTTAAAGCTTTGCTCAAATCTAATTGTAGATTAGAAAAAGAAAATTAAAAATTAAAAAATGAATTAACACTTACATCCTCGTCTGAAATTTTGAAAAATGAAAATGATAATTTGAAAAACTTAGGGCAAAAATTAGAACTTGATATTGCATATTTACGCCAAAAGAAAAATAGCTTTCCTGATAATTTAAATTGGTATTTTAAAAATCATAAGGGAAAATTTAAAAAGGTGCCCAAAAGCTATATTCTGCCTAAGTTTTTAATTAATCCTGTAGATATGAACTTATTTTGGGTTCCTAAATTTGTATTAAACTGATAATTTTTTTTGGTTATTATATATGTGCGCATTTTTTTCTCTAACAAAAATTATGTCTTTATTTTTTTATGCACAATTAGGCTGTCTATCTACTGGAACTTCTTTCAAAATTTTTTGAATATTTTTTCCTCAAAATTTGAAATTAAGAGTTTAGGGAAAAGACTCATTACAATTTTTTTTCAAATGTTTCGAAGTATTTTTTCTAATTTTTTAAAATTTATTCTTCAAGAACTCTTATGTGTTGGTTTGTCATTTTTGGACTTGATGAACGAATTTCAAACTCAAAATTTTTGTCCAAACTCATATCTTCATCTTCGACTTTAACAAAAATATTCAGATTTTTTTCGATTTTTTATGAATTGTTTATTGAAATATGATTTTTTTCCCAAAATTCGATAGAAAAATATTTTGACCAGATCCGATTTTTTTTGGAACTCCTCATCAGCTGTGGATTTTATCAAAAAAAATTTTAGATTTTATTTAAGTCATTTTTTTTACAAAAAAAATGGAAGTAACTTTGAAAAAAATATGTCATTTTAAAATTTGAAAAATCTATGGCAACACGATTTTTTTTCACACTTAGAATATTTTTTATCGCACTCAAACATTTTCTTCTTCCCTAATTATATTTTCTCATTTTTTGATGTGATCAAAGGGGGAGGAATAATATTAAGTTAAGGGGTAGAATTTTAATTTACCCGAAATTTAAGTTTTACTGTTTACATTATTATGCATGTTTCTTTATTTTGATTACCCTAACTTATCTCGGATTGATGCACATCAAAATGGGAGAGATTGTAAGTGCCCCTGGTTGATTTTGATGTGATCAACCGATTTAAGTTAGGTCCTGGTATGTTTAATCCCTCTACTAAGTGTGCAGGAGCTTAGGTACGGAGGAAGTCGAGCGTAAGACGTAGCGGACGAGAAGGATTGTGCGGGGAAGTGAGTCGACGGGCTGGGTACAATCCGAGGGACGCGGAAGCTGCGGAAGAGTACACTGGCGGATCGAGAAGGACCTACGTGATGCCCGAGGGACGGGAAACCGGGAGGAAGCACGCTCGAGGGGCGAAAGGACAGAGTCGGGTTCGGGTGAGCCTAACTCCGATTGGCTGGAAATCACCCAGAAGATGAACCAAAAGACTGGTCAGTTTGACCAAGTCAAACCAGGCATCTGAAACAAAAAGAATTTTATTTGTTGCTATGAAGATTCAAACCAGCAACCATGCCTACGTATATCACCAGCCTTACCAACTGAGATAAAGAAGAGATGTGATTGAAATTATTGCGACCAGATGATAAAGTTATTTACCTGTTGTGAGCAGAAGATAAAATTATCTCTTAAAGGATAATATTATCCTTTAATCAGATCCAATGGATGCAGTTTAATCCCATCCAAGATCAACCATCCAGATTACATCTATGGATCAACGGTCAAGAGAAAATTCCTCAACAATTAACAATCTAGATTTATTCTCTTAGGCTATAAATAGGCTTAGAGTTTCAACCTTTTGAATTATTCAATTAATTCATTCTTGTAAACTCTCTAAAAGTCTAGGTGCTATTTTTGTAAGGCTTCTCTGCCACAAGGAGATTTTTATTGAGCGTCCACTGCCTTGAAAGCAACGTTCTCAGTTACGACCAAGTTTCTTTTTTAAAGATGAGTGCCTCCACTTTCATTTTTTTTTACCGTCTATTCACCCCCCTCTAGCCGGTCCAACCCGATCCAACAATTCATATTTAAATTTACGCATGACTTAGAACAGTTATAGGAAAAAGAATAGTTGAAACTTGAACAACCTAGTATTAGGTGGAGGTGAGATGATAGTACGTTAGGGAAGCCCTTCTAATAAGGTCAAGTATATCCTACTTGGTCTATTTAGTCTGGTGCAACTAGCCAAAGCTACCGATCCCAGACCTAAACTAGTTAGACCAAAATTTTTCAAGAAGTAACTTTAAATGAATTTTCGGTGAAAGGCTTTGTCAAGGAAAGGGTTGTTACTCCAATAAGGCTACGGCCAAAGAAGGCCTCTGTGCCTCGCCAAGACCTGGAAGCCGATTACCGAAAATCAAATTCACTTTACTATTTGATAAATTTGAATCTAACACAAGTTTCGATTAAATCTTAGATTTAACAATAAATTAAGCAGAATGACTCAAGCATCTCACAATGCACCCATAAGGCAACCATGCTTGCTGTATTGAGACATCTAGAATGGGTGAGATGTTAAGGACTAATAAATTGAAAAATATTTTTCAAAATTGTTAGAATATTTTTTCTAAAAATATATTTTCAAAATAGTACTTCAACATAATAATATTTTTATGGAATTCATGCTTGTCTGATTGATTATATATGATAGATTTTCAAAAATTATATTCTTTTGGAAAATTATTTGACCTACACAATTAGACACAAGCCTCATAGGTCGACACTAAAATCCCCTAAGGCACTTAGATAGAGTCAAACGGTACAGGGGAGTGTTTTATTCTTTTAATTTTTTTTTCAAAAATGGTGCTTTAAAAATCACTATTTTTTTTTAAAACTGTACCTTAATTACTATCACTTATGTTTTCAAAAAAGCTTATGCTTTAAAAATTATCGTGTTGAAAATTACCATACTCAAAATGTCAGTCAAAAATATTCTTTTGATTCTGATAAACCCTAAAGACACAGAGGAAAGCTTCTACATGATCTACAAAGACTCCTAGGATGTGTCAAATTTAGGGGGAGTCTAAATCTAAAGAAAACATTCTGACAAGTATTTTTCTAAATTTCTTTGTCTGGCAATTATTTTTGAAATTATTAAATAATTCTTTTGATCTGAACTAAACCCTAAAGACTCAGAGGAAGAGTACTTGTGGTCAACAAGTTTCCAAGGACTGTGTCAAGTTTAGGGGAAAATTAAATTAAAAGAATTATTGAGCATTTCAAAATAATATGTTTTAATACACTAGTTTTCAAAATCCTGTTGAAAGTATAAGTAATTTGTCTTTAAAAATACTATTATTCTATTTTTCAAAACTTTTGTGGCTTATAAAATTGTTTTGAAATACTTTTTGAAATAATATTTACTTGGGTTGGAAAATTTTCCAGGACACTTAGGAAAATGTCCTTGTAGTTAACAAGGTTTTTAGGATTGTGTCAGACTGAAAAAGAAACCAAGTTAAGTAAAATATTATGTTTTAAAAATAATATTTTTCAAAGAACTTACATTCTTCTAAAAAACTTATGGTTTCAAACTCATAATATTTTCAAAGTACTTATGTTTTTCAAGTTCATAGTATTTTTCAAAAATACTTATATTGGTTCAAAAATGCATAATATCTCTTAAAAGTACTAATATTTTTCAAAAATAATGCATAATATGTTTCAAAAGTACTTGCACTTTTCAAAAGCTCAAATATTTTTCAAAAGTACATGCAAAATATTCAAAATATTTTTCAAAATGGTTTCGAAAAGGCACCAATGTTCACAAAGTACAAATACTTTTATAAGTGCAGATGTTTTTCAAAATACTAACATTTTTTTAAGTATTCTTCGAAATGCACAATTTGTCAAGTGAGAATGGTTTTATAAGTGCAAATTGTTTTGGAAAATTTTTTCTATGTCAATAGTTTTCTAAGTGCAAGAATTTTCGAAGTTCAAAATATGTTCCCACAAATACACAATACTTTTCCAAAGTGCACAATACCTTTTCAAGTAAAATTATTGGGTGCAAGTTAAGTACTTAGTTTTCAAAAATTCATATTAAGTATTTTCAAAAGAACAAAATGTTTTCAGTGTTGGTGCAAGTGTTCTTGGCAAGGTCCTGAGAACTGGACCGTACATCGAACCGGTCGGAGCAAGGCTTCAGAGGTTCAACCGGTTTAACCGGGGGTCCAACCGGGATATAATCGGTATATAATAAAGCATGTATTTATATAAATATATAGAATTAACAATTGATCCAACTATATTCTTCAAGAGTAAATCAACTAAGTAAAGTATGTTATATGTTTTTGCACACATAAATAGAGAACACTAGCAATAGCAAAGCACATACAATCTCACTTTTGCAAAAGTAGTTGACATCAATCAAAATTCAAAAGTTCAACTTCAAAACATAACAATAAGTCAAAAATATAAGGGAAACATTAAAGGTTCAAACTTTTAAATTCATGAATCAAATAGGATCATCAAAATCAGCATTAATTTGTTGAAGATCTCCATCATCAAATGTTTCATGTCTATCTTCATCTTCATCTCCATCATCACCAAATGAACCATATCCATGAGGCATAGTAGCATCAAATAGACCAATCTCATGTCTCTCATCATCATCTAAAAAGTAAAAACATGAAAATGATATAGAATATGTTAAAAATATATACAAACATCAATAAAAATATATTCTATAACAAAAAAAACTATAAAACTCATGAGCATGAGATGAAGGTATAGCATTTTCTTGATATATTAGCTCTTGAAAATCATTAGGAAGTTCTGGCTCTTCTACTTATTCCATCACCCAAAAATCAACTAGATCAATACCAAATATAACATAAGATCTTTTCTTTTGTTGTAACGTAATATGCAAACTTAAAATATTAAAATAACTTCTAAAGTTTACTATCCTAAAGTTGAAAAAATAACATAAATTACCAAATATTAATTAGTTTAATAATGTAAATCATAATACCTTGATTTAAGGCTTATGTTATATGTCACATAAACAAGATCATTCAATCTTTGATGCCCAACCTATTTCTTCTTTTAGTATGAATTTGTTCAAAAATACTCCAGTTTCGCTCACACCCTGAGGAAGAAGATGTTTGACTAAGAAGACGAATTGCTACCTTTTGCAAAATTGGGGTACTAGAACCAAAATATCTCCACCATTCACCTGCAAAAATTATATATAAATGTTTAATCATCAACATTTACTATTTGGTATTTATTTTAAAACATTCAAACTAATGAAACTACTAGATAAAATTTCTTTCTAGGTTGGAGTTCCTTGGCTGCTTGTACAACTTTTGGCCTAGCAAAGCTTCCTGTGCGATCCCGATATATTTGTATCTCTTTCAATGCTTTAATTGTGTCACTACAAAGACTCTTTACATCAAACATATCAAGTACACCTCGCATAACTTGATTTTTCTCAATGAACTTCTCATTATAAAAGAAAGCAGGGTTTAGAAAGTAGGCTGCTGCATGGAAACTTCGCTTCAAATGCTTATCCCACCTTGCCTTAATGATTTGAGTGTATGGTTCATATGATGTCGTCTTGTTCACAAGCATCTCTTTGATAGCATTTTTAGCCCTTTGCATACCTTCATATACATATCCCAATGAAGGCTTTTCATCAAAATCTACAATTCTCAACAATCTAATCAATGGGCCTATAAGCTTACATGTTGTATGACAACCATCCCAAAACATGTTGTCTAACACAATAGCACTAACAGCTTTCCCATTAGCACTCCTACCTAACTTGTGCCCAGTGAAATGTGTGTCAACAACCAAAGCTTGCAAATCTGCCTTGTGTTCATATATATTTTTCAATGTAAGAAAGACAGTTACAAAATGAGTAGCTCCTGGACGAACAATTTCCTTCCAACCAGACCTTTTTCTTAACCAAGACAAGAACACCATATGATTGTAAACAAAGATAGTTATCTTTGAAGCTCGAGATGCAAGGCTAGTAATATGAGGCATAGTACCTATATCTTTCAAAATGAGATTTAAGCAGTGGGCAGCACAAGGAGACCAAAAAATGCTTTCATACTTGTCATGAATGAGTTTCCCAACCGCTACATAATTAGCCGCATTGTCAGTTACCACATGCACAACATTACTAGGCCATATCCATTCAATAACTTCATCAAATATTCAATGTATTTGATTGGGATCTTAAACTCATCTACTGAATGTCCGCAATACAACTCACAGCATAAGAGAATTTGTGATGGGATCACAACTAGTGATTATCTCTAAATGTGCAAATGTGAAGTATTGAAAATATCCCTAGTCGATGAATTGATAAATACGGACACTATCAATTCTGTTGAGACTAGCATGGGTTATTCTCTAATCAGCTGATTCTCACTGGCTGGTGACATTGGGATGTCCGAAGATAAACATGGATGCTAGTTAAGGGAACTAGTTCATTGGAGTGACTAGCTGTAAGACTTCATAGGGTTATCTATATAGATATGTCAATGAAGTTCTTACTGCGGCTTAAGTGCGATGTTCCTTTGACTTGCGGTGTTCAAGTCATCTTGGTCATAGAGACCTATACTTTAACATCTTAAGCAAGCATCTCCAAGGAGGTGTGGACCCAGGATGATTGGGTATAAGCTGAAGTGCCCGAAGATGTTTGAACAGCCTACAAAGGATTCACCACTCCTTGCGAGGAGATGTATACCCAGGCCTATCGTCGGATTGTTACTCAAAACCTCTGGCCAGAGTATATCATGTTTAGAGTGCGAGTCTCTTAAATACATGAGAGTAATTAGAAATCCAAAGGACGAAAAAGACACTACTTGGGCTAGGTGTGACGTAGTCAGCCTAGTGGGGACTGACACAGATAGACCGTGTCCTGAACCAAGTGGGTATAAGATGGTGAAGGGAATGGGGCACGATTCATTAGAGCTGCTGAAGGGTTTCAGAATAATTTCTTCTGAGGTCAAACCGTTGATCTTTCGATTAATTGGGGGTCATGATGTACCACTAGGTGCCACTCATGATCGTTCTATAATTTGTTGATTATAGACGGCTAACATAAATCGAAAGCCTATTTAGTCACACGCACTACGAGTAATCCGAGGGATTTAAAATGAGTTGAAAATTGAATTTTTTCGATCAAGAGAAATAAGTCGAATCTGAGTTAATCAGAGGCGCAATGGAAGCTAAAAATGGCTAAGTCTTTTGAAGGCTTTTTGGGCGAATTAAATGAGTTTAATTCGCGTTGGTTCGGCTCGGCTTGGGCCGGCCAAAGAGGGTGCCAACCCTCCTTGGTTGGCCGGCCACAATAGAGGGAGTAAACCAATTAATTTTGGTTTAATTAATAAAGTAAATCTAGCGCGATTTATTTTATAAATTATGGATAAATAAATTTATATAAAGAAATTTATATAAATAAATTTATAGAAATTTATTCTTTTTATGGAAGTTAAAATAATCCATGAATTGGTTTATTTTAATTTTATAAAATCAATTATGAATTGAATTTTCCATAATAAGAAAGTTTATAAATTTCTTATAAAATTTATTCCATAATAAAAGGAGAGATTAATTAGTTTTATTATAAAGTTAGTTATAATAAAACTTGATTTAAACGGAATAATTCATAAGAGAATTTATAGGATAAATTTCTTATGATAATTAATTAGTTTTATTATAAAGTTAGTTATAATAAAATTCATAAGAGAATTTATAGGATAAATTTCTTATGATAACTAATTAGTTTTATTATAAAGTTAGTTATAATAAAATTTGGTATAAACGGAATAATTCATAAGAGAATTTATAGGATAAATTTCTTATGATAATTAATTAGTTTTATTATAAAGTTAGTTATAATAAAATTCATAAGAGAATTTATAGGATAAATTTCTTATGATAACTAATTAGTTTTATTATAAAGTTAGTTATAATAAAACTTGGTTTAAACGGAATAATTCATAAGAGAATTTATAGGATAAATTTATTATGATAACTAATTCCGTTAATTCCGTTAATTCGGTTAAGAGGAGACTTGGCAAGGGAGAAGCAACTATATAAGGAACCATAGGCAAGCCTTGGATTCCTAAGTTTTTGATAATCGAAATAGAGCTCTCCCTCTCTCTCTTCTCTTCTCTCCTCCTTCCCCCTCCCTTCCATTAGGGCCGGCGGCCACCCTAGCTCCATTAGGGCCGGCGCCCAACCTACACCAAGGCAAGGTGTTGCCGTGTGCTTCAAGGAGAAGAAGAAACCAACCAAGAAGAAGAAGAAGCGGATCACATCTCCCTCTCTCTCGGAATTCGATTCCGTTACTTCGTTGGTTAGTTTCATTT
>JAGFNQ010006699.1:0-34833 GCA_024364735.1 Boesenbergia rotunda | reverse complement strand
AACCCACTTAACTCACCTTAAGATATGGGGTTGTCCTGCTTATGTGAAGCGGATTGTATCAGACAAATTGGATGCTAAGTCTGATAAATGTCTATTTATTGGATACCCTAAGGAAACGAAGGGTTACCAATTCTATCATCCCTTGGAACAAAAGGTGTTTGTTTCAAGGCATGCTGTATTTCTGGAAAAAGAATTTCTTTTACAAGAAAACAGTGGGAGTGGCATTGAACTTGATGAAGTTCAAGAAACTCCAATAGACATTACAGAGACACCTAGTCTAGACCCACAACCAATACCTCATAATGATGAGCTATCAGTTGAACCTAAAACTACACCACCTCTTCGTAGATCTGATAGGACACGCAATATTCCAGAGAGATACGGATTTCTCGTAAGTGAATCGAACGACGTGTTACTCATAAGCGATGACGAACCTATCAGTTATGAAGATGTTCTGAAAAGTTCAGAAAGGGACAAATGGCTTGAGGCCATGAAGTCGGAAATGGATTCCATGTACGAAAACCAAGTATGGGACTTGGTTAACCCACCTGAAGGGATTAAGCCCATAGGGTGCAAGTGGGTTTTCAAGAAGAAAACCGACATGGAAGGTAATGTTGTTACCTTTAAGGCTAGATTAGTGGCAAAAGGATATCGTCAGAAGCAAGGAATTGATTATGACGAAACCTATTCGCCAGTAGCTATGCTTAAATCCATTCGGATGCTCCTAGCCATAGCAGCTCATTATGATTATGAGATATGACAAATGGATGTGAAACAGCTTTCCTTAACGGAAACCTGCTTGAGGATGTATACATGATACAACCTGAAGGTTCACATCGGTTGATAAAACCAAAGTATGCAAGCTTCGACGATCCTATATGGATGAAGCAAGCACTAGGAGCTGGAACATCCGTTTGATGAGACAATCAAAGAGTTTGATTTCTCACAAAATCCTGACGAACCTGTGTGTACAAGAAGGTTAGTGGGAGTGCAGTCGTATTCCTAGTATTATATGTCGATGACATCTTACTTATAGGAAACGATATATCAGTTTTACAGACAGTTAAAATTTGGTTGTCCAAAACTTTCTCCATGAAAGACCTGGGAGAAGCAACCTATATCCTTGGGATTAGAATCTATAGAGATAGATCAAAACGGTTGCTTGGTCTTTCGCAGTCTACATATATAGACCGAGTGCTAAAAAGGTTTAGCATGTCGGAATCCAAGAAAGGTTACCTTCCCATCAGGTATGGGATCAACCTTTCAATGTCTATGTGTCCGCGCACAGAAGACGAGAGGATTTGCATGAACAAGATTCCCTATGCATCCGCGATAGGATCTATCATGTATGTTATGTCGTGTACTAGGCCCGATGTATCGTATGCTTTGAGCGTCACAAGCAGATACTAGTCGGATCCAGGAATGGATCATTGGGCGGCTGTCAAGACAATCCTTAAGTACTTAAGAAGAACTAAGGATGTGTTCCTAATATATGGAGAAGGAGATATGGTAATACGTGGGTATACAGATGCCAGTTTCCAGACAGATAAGGATGACTCCAAATCTCAGTCTGGATACGTATTTATTTTGAATGGAGGCGCAGTGAGTTGGAAAAGTTCCAAACAAGACACCTAGCGGATTCCACCACGGAAGCGGAATATATCGCAGCTTCGGAAGCAGCAAAGGAAGCAGTCTGGATCAAGAAGTTCGTCTCCGAACTTGGTGTGGTTCCAACCATTGATGATGCAGTGCCGGTTTACTGCGACAACAATGGAGCTATTGCACAAGCAAAGGAACCAAGGTCTCATCAGCGATCCAAACACGAGCTTCGCCGCTATCATCTGATCAGAGAGATTATAAGAAGGAATGACATACAAATTGAGAAAAATCCCACTGAAAGGAATTTAGCGGATCCTTTAACAAAGGCCTTGCCTCAGAACAAGTTTGAGGGTCATGTTAGAGCTTGTGGTATTGGATATCGTAGCGATTGGCATTAGGCCAAGTGGGAGTTTGTTAGTGATATGAGAGAAGTGTCTTAAGGCAATCGCCTTATGATTGTAAACATTTATTTTAATAAATGATAATTCACTATTTGAGTATACATATTTATGTATTTGATTGGGATCTTAAACTCATCTACTGAATGTCCGCAATACAACTCACAGCATAAGAGAATTTGTGATGGGATCACAACTAGTGATTATCTCTAAATGTGCAAATGTGAAGTATTGAAAATATCCCTAGTCGATGAATTGATATACGGACACTATCAATTCTGTTGAGACTAGCATGGGTTATTCTCTAATCAGCTGATTCTCACTGGCTGGTGACATTGGGATGTCCGGAGATAAACATGGATGCTAGTTAAGGGAACTAGTTCATTGGAGTGACTAGCTGTAAGACTTCATAGGGTTATCTATATAGATATGTCAATGAAGTTCTTACTGCGGCTTAAGTGCGATGTTCCTTTGACTTGCGGTGTTCAAGTCATCTTGGTCATGGAGACCTATACTTTAACATCTTAAGCAAGCATCTCCAAGGAGGTGTGGACCCAGGATGATTGGGTATAAGCCGAAGTGCCCGAAGATGTTTGAACAGCCTACAAAGGATTCACCACTCCTTGCGAGGAGATGTATACCCAGGCCTATCGTCGGATTGTTACTCAAAACCTCTGGCCAGAGTATATCATGTTTAGAGTGCGAGTCTCTTAAATACATGAGAGTAATTAGAAATCCAAAGGACGAAAAAGACACTACTTGGGCTAGGTGTGACGTAGTCAGCCTAGTGGGGACTGACACAGATAGACCGTGTCCTGAACCAAGTGGGTATTAGATGGTGAAGGGAATGGGGCACGATTCATTAGAGCTGCTGAAGGGTTTCAGAATAATTTCTTCTGATGTCAAACCGTTGATCTTTCGATTAATTGGGGGTCATGATGTACTACTAGGTGTCACTAATGATCGTTCTATAATTTGTTGATTATAGACGGCTAACATAAATCAAAAGCCTATTTAGTCACACGCACTACGAGTAATCCGAGGGATTTAAAATGAGTTGAAAATTGGATTTTTTCGATCAAGAGAAATAAGTAGAATCTGAGTTAATCAGAGGCGCAATGGAAGCTAAAAATGGCTAAGTCTTTTGAAGGCTTTTTGGGCGAATTAAATGAGTTTAATTCGCGTTGGTTCGGCTCGGCTTGGGCCGACCAAAGAGGGTGCCAACCCTCCTTGGTTGGCCGGCCACAATAGAGGGAGTAAACCAATTAATTTTGGTTTAATTAATAAAGTAAATCTAGCGCGATTTATTTTATAAATTATGGATAAATAAATTTTATAAAGAAATTTATATAAATAAATTTATAGAAATTTATTCTTTTTATGGAAGTTAAAATAATCCATGAAATGGTTTATTTTAATTTTATAAAATCAATTATGAATTGAATTTTCCATAATAAGAAAGTTTATAAATTTCTTATAAAATTTATTCCATAATAAAAGGAGAGATTAATTAGTTTTATTATAAAGTTAGTTATAATAAAACTTGATTTAAACGGAATAATTCATAAGAGAATTTATAGAATAAATTTCTTATGATAATTAATTAGTTTTATTATAAAGTTAGTTATAATAAAATTCATAAGAGAATTTATAGGATAAATTTCTTATGATAACTAATTAGTTTTATTATAAAGTTAGTTATAATAAAACTTGGTATAAATGGAATAATTCATAAGAGAATTTATAGGATAAATTTCTTATGATAATTAATTAGTTTTATTATAAAGTTAGTTATAATAAAATTCATAAGAGAATTTATAGGATAAATTTCTTATGATAACTAATTAGTTTTATTATAAAGTTAGTTATAATAAAACTTGGTTTAAACGGAATAATTCATAAGAGAATTTATAGGATAAATTTCTTATGATAACTAATTCCGTTAATTCCGTTAATTCGGTTAAGAGGAGACTTGGCAAGGGAGAAGCAACTATATAAGGAACCATAGGCAAGCCTTGGATTCCTAAGATTTTGATAATCGAAATAGAGCTCTCCCTCTCTCTCTTCTCTTCTCTCCTCCTTCCCCCTCCCTTCCATTAGGGCCGGCGGCCACCCTAGCTCCATTAGGGCCGGCGCCCAACCTACACCAAGGCAAGGTGTTGCCGTGAGCTTCAAGGAGAAGAAGAAACCAACCAAGAAGAAGAAGAAGCGGATCACATCTCCCTCTCTCTCGGAATTCGATTCCGTTGCTTCGTTGGTTAGTTTCCTTTTCTTCTCTTGATCTTCTTTGTTGTGCCTTCCAAGAATCTAGTAGTTCTCGTCGGCACAAAACTCGTGACTTTGCGAAGTCATCCCGAAGAGAACTCGGCGTGGACGCGAATAGAGGCGGAGCTTCCAAGGGACGCTACAGTTGGATCTCGTCCCTTACTTCGAGTTACGCGAGGTACTTGGTAAATTAGTTTACTTTTTCGCAAAGTTTTATTTTATGATTATGTCAACACACCATAAGATTGCATGCTAGATACGAAGTTAAAATAATTTAGGAAATTATTTTATGCAAATTCTTCCGCTGCACGTAAAAATTTAAAATTTTACGAACTTGTATCCTTGTCGACATGCACCCGGTCCCAACAGAAGGCATGGCTGCTGGTGACGCTGGCGGAGGCATGGCGGCTGGCGACGCAGGCGGAGGTGATGCGATACAGGGACGCTGGCGTAGGCAGGCGACGCCGGCGGAGGAAGGCGACGCCGGCGGAGGCAGGCGACGCCGGCGGAGGCAGGCGACGCTGGCGGAGACGCTGTCGCTGGCGACACTGGCGGAGGCACAGCAGTTGGCGACGCTGGTGGAGGTGATGCGATGCAGCAAAGCTGGCGTAGGCAGGCGACACTAGCTGCGGCTGGCGACGCTGGTGGAGGTGCGGCGACTGGCGATGCTGGCGGAGGCACGGCGACGTTGGCGAGCTGGGCGATGCGGAGAGAAGGCGGGACGACGCCAGAAATCGTGTGATTAAATTTAGGTTTACTGATTATAAAAGTCGGCGGCGACGCTGGTTTTTACTCTCTTTTTTAAATCAAACCAGGTGAATCGGATTGACCGGTTCACTCGGTTCCCGGCCGGTTCAAATCGGTTCAAAGTCGGGTTTTAAGAAGCCGGTTTTCATCACTAATCCGGACCAGAATTCCGGCCGGTTCCCGGTCCAACCGGTCGAACTGGCCGGTCCAGTCCGGTTCTGTTAACCATGGTTCTTGGTGATTTTTTTTTATGTATGACAAAGGGGGAGAGTGAGCTTAAGTTAGAAAATTTTTTGTTGTCTTCCAGAAGGATCAAAAAGGAAAATCAAAATGTTTTTCAAAAAGGGAGAAAATAAGCTTAAGTTAGAAGTTTTATCTTTTTCTCCCAAAAGATCAAAACTTATTTTTCCAAACTTAGATCAGTTTTTCAAGGAGTATAATTTAGTCCCTTCAGCCAATCTATCTTAAGATATTGTCAAACATAAAAAAGGGGGGATTGTTGGTGCAAGTTGCATCAGTGATGTCCTCCTCTAAATGTTTCAATGTTTGACAATATACTTAAGTCAGTGATACATTGAACAAGGGAAGGGTTAGTCAAGAAAGGTATAACAAAGTGAACCAAAGTCCTACTTAACCTATGCACTAAATCATGATCATGGATTGGGCACTAAGCCCTGACCAAGGATTGGGCACGAAGACCTGGTTCGAGGAATTGGGCACTAAGTCCTGGCCGAGGGTTGGGCACCGAAGACCTGGTTTGAGGAATTGGGCACTAAGCCCTAGCCGAGGGTTGGGCACCGAAGTCCTAGTTTGAGAAATTGGGCATGAAGTCCTGGCCGAGGGTTGGGCACCGAAGTCCTGGTTCGAGAAATTGGGCACGAAGTCCTGGCCGAGGGTTGGGCACCTAAGTCCTAGACCTAGGGTTTGGGCACGAAGTCTTGGTCTGAGGGACTGAGCAACTTAGCTGAGCGATGACTAAGGACATAAGTTGAGATGGGTCGAGGGTTGGACGTCTTGAGATCCGAGAGTATCAAAGGCTAAGCTAAAGTCCACCCGAATGGACTGGGTGGCAATCGTCTCCTGAGAGGAGTAGGTGAAAGGCGTGTTCCCGGGGGTGGGAACTTGCATCGGTTCGACCTAGGGTTTCGTGGAAATCCGAAGTCATAACCATTTCCTTAAGGTTAAGACTATCTGCATGTTTGCCTTGTATTTATGTATCTTGTAGGTACCTAAAAGTAAAGACAAAGTAGACAAACAATAAAACAAACAAGGCTGGAAAAGGACTGCTAGGCGCCCCCATTGAAGGAGGCGCCCTAATGGAGCTGGGCGCCCCCATCATCTAGCGTGCCTCAATGAAAGGATGCAAACCAGGCTCTTCATTCAGGCGCCCCATATGTTACAGGCGCCCGGGTTGAAAGTTGTATCTGCTGCTGCGAGTTCGAAGCAGAGATAAGCTTTGACCAAGTTCAATGAGGCGCCTGCAATGTCCAGGGCACCTTGGTCAAGAGTCTTATCTGCTGCGGCGAGTTCGGCGCAAAGATAAACTTTGACCAAGCCCTATGAGGCACCCCAGTGATCACAGGCACCCTAATGAAGACTATAAAAGGGGCTTCGACCCCTCAGCTCAAAACACAACTTCCAGAATCATTCTGAGCACTCCAAACAGAAGAAACGTGCTAACGACTAAGCTCTTCGACCAAGGAGGCTCCGGGAGGAAGTGCGCGACACATCAGAGATCCAGATCGGCCGAGTCTTCGATTCTTTTCATTTGGTTTGATTTACTTTCCGCACTAACATTTATTTAATATTTTGATTGTAAATCGTACACTGTAAGGCGGGTTTCTCCGCCTCCGGAAAGTCTGGAAAGGAGACCATTAGTGGATGGGTGTTTCCGTGCTTAAGCCTTGGATGTACTGACTGTTGGGTCCGGGTGCATGTTAACATGGATGCGGGTTCGTAATTTCAAAATTAATTACGTGCAGCAGAAGGTTTAGCATAAATGATTTAGAGAAATTATTTATGCTAAACCTTCCGCTACACGTAATTAATTTTGAAATTACGAACCCGCATCCATGTCAACAAGCACCCAGACCCAACAATGGTATCAGAGCCGAGTTTTGTGTTCGACATAATCATATAATTATTTTGCGGAAAGCTTTATCATGATCTCAATTTTGGAAATTTTTCAATTATGGAAACTTTCCAATTATGGTAAATTTTCAATTTAGGAATTTCAAAGTTTGGAAACCCTCATGAAATTTCGCAAACATTTGAAATATCTCTGTTTCTGAAATTTTATGATAATTGTGAAAACATTCCATTTTTGGAAACTTTCCAATTTTGAAAATTTCCTATTTTGGAAATTTTCCAATTTTGGAAAAACGTAAGTTTTCTTTGTACCAGAAACTTACAATTATTCTGAAAACCTTTTATTTTTGGAAATTTCCAAATATGGAAAGCTCGCAATTTTGGGCACTTTCTTTCAAGAAAGTCTAGACAAATTATGGGAATATTAATTGGCATTTAAATTTATTATTGGAAATTAAATTATTTACAAAATTCTTTATTTTGGATTGAGCCTCGGGGAGCCGTCCAATTTAAAGTTAGTTGTTATAATTAAATTTCCTAAATTGAATTTAAACTGTCAAATGCTTATTTTGGATTGAGCCTCGGGGAGCCATCCAAATTAAGTTATTGATATTAATTTTCCATAAATAAAATATGTGATCAAATCTTAGAAATTTTTGAGGTGATTCTCAAACGATAATTTCCTTATTTGATTTATGAGGTGATGCTCTTACATATTATTGTCTCCAAAATTAATTAGGAAAATTATTTTTTATAGAGTATATTTCCTTAAATAAGATTTTCATGAAAATAATATGTGGTTGAATTAAGGGAATCTGTCTCTTAATTTAACAAGATTTGATTTAGAGAAATCAAAGTCTTAAACATATTATTTCCGAAATTGATTATGACAATTTAGGAAATTGTTTCCCAAAACAATTCCTTGAATAAAGTATGAAATTAGAATTAGGAAATCCGGTTCCTAATTCAATTAATGAGACTTGATAAATTAAGTCACATACATACTTTATTAAGGAAATCGTTAGTACATGACATAATTATATGTCATGAATGTGCTTTGAAAAGAAAGGATGAGACCCAAAACCCCTTACAAAATATTAAGGCTAACACCTTCCATTAATATGGTTAGAACCGGAGTTTTGTTTCTCGTTTGGGTTGATGGACACATCCATGCCCGGCTTGAACCTCAACATGTTCAAACCATGGAATTAGTTTATGATTAATATAGTTGGAGTCAGAGGTCAATCCATAGTTTTGGTTGTTGGACACATCCAAGCCTGACTAAACGGTTGAATGAGCTCCAACCATATTAAAACTATTTCTTGATTAATGGGTCAGCCTTAAGCTTGGAGCATCGATTTGTTGTGCCACAGCCAAGGTCGATGTAAAGAGAGGTGCAGTTGGGTGCTATGTATATTGTTGCATACTTGTTAATGAGTTAACAACCCAATGATTTATGCAAACATTCAATTAGTTGATAGCATAATGTGATAGTTACATATGTATAATATGTAATCGGTATAATTACCTACCTTCATAGCTAAGAATAACTTGATGGACTCTAGCCATGGTTGTTCTTATCTATGGTTGGATATCAACCTATTTGGAGATGTTCCTACGATCTCCCGAATTGATAAAAAGGGTTATTCAATTCGAAAAATAAATAGGATTTAATTAATGTATATTGATGCATTCTTTATCATTCTCATCACATAAACTCAATTTGTATTTCTAGGATAATAACCTGATCATGTCTTCTCTGAATTTGTGTTCCATTTTGGACACCAATAAGCTGACTGGGCCAAACTTCATGGACTGGCTTCGAAACCTGAGGATAGTCCTCAAGGCAGAAAAGCTTGCTTATGTCCTTGAAGAACAACCTCCCAACCATCCTCCTGAAGATGCAACTCCAGACCAGTTAGTGGCCTATTAGAAACATGTGGCTGATTCTGAACTTGCGAGTTGCATCATGCTGGTCGCTATGGTACCTAAGCTACAAAAGCAGCATGAGCATATGGATGCTTATACCATCGTCTTCCATCTTCAAGAGTTGTTTGACGAGCTGGCGAGATCCGAAAGGTTTGAGGTCTTCAGACTCCTCTTCACCTCTAAGATGCAGGAAGGCACTTCTGTTTCACAGTTTGTGTTGAAGATGTTGGGGTACATTGAGCGACTAGGCACTGTAACGACCCGCCTTCTGGTCCTAAGCTGTAAGGCGGATCGCTACTAACTACTAACTGACTGACTAATTAATGATTTCTAATATTGATAAACCAAGTGGGAGAATTTTAAAAATTCTTATTTCGCTATTTACTGAACTAGAAATTCATAAACATGCTGAAAGTACTAATTTGCCCAAAATAAAGCAAAACTTTTATTTTATTATCTTGGCAGGATTCGATCCCCCAACCTCTGGGTTGCATGGCTAAAGCACTAACCAGTTGCTCTACACCACCTTTGTTTTACACAGTACCAGTCGACTGTTATATGCCAGTCGACTGGTCGGGCCACAGAATGGTTCTATGCCCGATACCAGTCGACTAGTCTTTTCCCAGTTGACTGGTAGTTCTGAAATTTCAGTTTTCAGATTTCTAGAATGTATCAACCTTGAGCCACAATGTACCAAAATCATATCTAACAAACATAATGGCATAAATAAAGTTCCACAACTATTCTAAGTCATTTATTACATGTTTTTGGAGGGTTTCTAGCATGTATAGCAACTTAGAAATCATAAAAACGACATGTAAAAGCATAAACATGAATGTGCCAAGTTCGTATCAACTTCTTATTAAAACCATTCATTATTCATATCTAAGGGCATTCTTAGCTCCTAAATGTCATTCTATATAGTGCATATATCTTAAAACAAGCATATCCTATGTATTTAGCATGTAAATCAAAAGTATCAAGTTCTTATCTCTAAAGCTTAAGCATGGATCTAAATTACCATATTGCAAGTAGTAACTCATATCATTCAACATTCGCTAAGCAAGTATTAACACAGGTAAATAAACTACTTTAATATACTAGGCACCACAAATAACGAGTCTAATTAAGTTCATACATGGTTCACATAACCTATTGCGGAAAAACTAAAGAAACATAATAAAGACTATTTCTATGCTTTGCAAGTTCCGAAGACTTTTATTCCAACTCCACCATCACACACACTTTGCATCAAGCCGCCGCCTCCGCTACTAGTGCTTTCCTTTACCTGTATCTGCAGTATAAGGAAATGCAAACTAATAAGCATAAAGCTTAGTAAGTACCATCTAGCCTCACAAAACTATGAAACTCAAATTATGCTTTTGTAAAACATGCTATGCACATACATGCTCATATCCATAAGAAATCATGATAGGCTCATGCTAAAATACATATCATAGAATGTCATGGCATATAACTGAGACATGGCACATACTGAACTAGAACTAAAAAGTAAGCTATAGAATGACATACATATCTGAACTGGAACTGAAACTAACTAACATAAAACTAATTATTAAATTCACCACATGCTAATATGAATTTCTGAAAACTAAATACATATAGTAGGTGAAAGTAATAATCAACTGCTGTGGGCCCGGCAATGTACCAACTGTGCGCGCATCCCTAATAAACCCGAGGTAGCAAATCCCGAATCCATTAGGGTTCTACTAGGTTATCTAAACCTAGGGGCAACTAGGAGCCCATCCCATACTAGGTTATCTAAACCTAGAGGCAACTTGGAGCCTATCCCTGGACCGAAGTCCGGTACAATGCCAACTGAAAATAAAATAGTCTTTTATACTTTTCTTTCCTTTTCTGATTCTTGCTTTTACTAGGTTATCTAAACCTAGGGGCAACTAGGAGCCCATCCCGTTGGACCTTGGTCCCAATCATAAACTGAAGCAAGAATTTCTTTTCTTTAATGCTTTCTATAGCAATAACTGAACTGAACAATTTAACAAACACCTAACGTGCTTCTTGACCCAAAACTGAAGGGTAGCACAATGTGTTTGTTCATAATTTACGATTTCTAATCGTAAAACATACATACAAGGAAGTAAAGCATACGAAAACTCAACCGAAACTACTTATACTGCAGGTGAGGGGTACTTACATCCTGCGTTAGGTTTTTCTTACGAATAAAATCTGAAATTCCCGAGGGAACGTCGAACTTCGACATTCTTCTTGCTCCTTGGCGTTCTCCTCGCGTCTACGAGAATTCTCGTAGAGAATAGGCCCTCTTGAGACCTTCCCTTTGCTTCCCCTTTGTCTTGGGCGGCAAGAGAAGAGGAGGAGAGGTTGAGGCGCAAGAGAGGGAGAGAGAAGAGAGTCTCGGGAGAGGGAGAGGAAGAAAATCGCGGAGAGAGAGGGAGGTGTCGGCGCTGAGAGAAGGTGAGGAAAAGAGTGAATCCAAAAACCCTAAGTTCCCCTTTTATACTCATGGGAAAATTTAACTAACTTTGCCTTATTTATCTTTTCCTCTATTCTATCTCAATGAAAACAGACTAGCCCACTTGGTAAGTTTCTTCCCCTCTCAATTGTAGGTTTAGGGTTCAAATCTCACTTACGTGTTTTTTTTTTCTTTTTATCCCTTTTTGCCACTTTCGTTTATGGAAAAATTCTATAAAAATATCCATAAATTCGGAATAAATTCTAAGATATTTCTAAAATTAGTTTCGAGAATTTTCGAGCGTTACAGGCACACTCGGATTTGCAATGGATCACGAACTAAGTATTGACTTAATTCTGCATTGTTTGCCCAAGAATTACTCACAGTTTATGATGAACTATCGGATGAACAAACTGGAGACTACCATTCCTGAGTTGCTTAACCTGTTGAAGACTGTAGAGCCTTCTGCAAAGCAAGATCAGAAGACGGTACTGTTAGTTGTATCCTCAAAGAAAAGCTCTAAGAGGAAGCCCAAAGAATAAAATAAGGGAAGGAAGAAAAAGGCCAAAAAGATTGAAAAGGCACCAAAAGGCACTTGCCATCACTGCGGCAAGGAGGGCCACTGGCGAAGAAACTGCAAGGTTTATCTTGAGTCCTTGAAGAAGAAGGCATCCGATGCCCCATCCTCTTCAGGTATCTTCGTTATTGAATGTCACTCTATTTCCTCGGATACCTGGGTACTTGATACTGGGTGTAGCTCACATATATGTAATGACATATAGGGGCTAAGGAATAGAAGAAGACTCGTCAAGGGAGAAGCAAATTTGCGAGTTGGAAATGGAGCAAAGATTGTTGTTGTTGCCATCGGAATATATTTGCTAAAGCTCCCTACTGGACTTGTCTTAGAATTGGATAATTGTTATTTTGTTCCTTCGTTAATAAAGAACATTGTATCTATTTCATGCTTGAATGAAAAGGGTTATCATTTAAGTTTTAGTAACAATTGTTGTTACATAACTTTAAATGGTGTTCTTTATGGGACCGGAACTTTATGCAATGGTATCTACACTTAGATTTATCCGGTGACGTTTTTAATATCGAAGATAGCAACAAACGTGCTCGAATAGATAATCAAATAGACTCCTATATGTGGCATTGTCGTCTTGGCCATGTAAGTAAGAAACGCATGATCAAATTATACCGATGTGGAATTCTGGAATCATTTGAACCCGGTTCATTTGATACATACGAATCATGCTTAAAAGGCATGATGACCAAATTACCCTTTTTCGAAAAAGGTAAACCAGTGGGAGAATTGCTTGGTCTAATACATACTGATGTATGTGGACCAATGTCAACTCTTGCACAAGGAGGCTATAGCTACTTCATTACCTTTATCGATGATCACTCACGATTCGGGTATGTGTTCTTAATGAAACACAAATCTGATGTTTTTGAGAAATTCAAAGAGTTCAGAAGTGAAGTAGAGAAACAGCATGGCAAAAGTATTAAGATACTTCGATCTGATCGGGGTGGTGCATACTTAAGTCAAGAGTTTCAAGATTATCTTAGGGACAATAGGATATTGTCTCAATGGACTCCGCCATATACACCATAGCATAATGGTGTATCTGAGAGGCGTAACCGAACCTTGATGTACATGGTTAGATCTATGATGAATCATGCAACTCTTCCAAAATCCTTTTGGGGCTATACGCTTAAGACAGCTGTTTACTTACTAAACAGAGTCCCGACCAAGGTAGTCTCTACTACTCCATATGAGACGTGGAATAGCAAGAAACCTCATTTATCTCACCTAAAGATATGGGGTTGTCCTGCTTATGTAAAGCGGACTATATCAGACAAATTGGATGCTAAGTCTGATAAATGTCTATTTATTGGATACCCTAAGGAAACGAAAGGTTACCAATTCTATCATCCCTTGGAACAAAAGGTGTTTGTTTCAAGGCATGCTGTATTTCTAGAAAAAGAATTTCTTTTACAAGAAAACAGTGGGAGTAGCATTGAACTTGAAGAAGTTCAAGAAACTCCAATAGACATTACAGAGACACCTAGTCTAGACCCACAACCAATAACTCATAATGATGAGCTATCAGTTGAACCTAAAACAACACCACTTCTTCGTAGGTCTGATAGGGCACGCAATATTCTAGAGAGATACGGATTTTTCATAAGTGAATCGAACGACGTGTTACTCATTAACGATGACGAACCTATCAGTTATGAAGATGTTCTGAAAAATTCAGAAAGGGATAAATGGCTTGAAGCCATAAAGTCGGAAATGGATACCATGTATAAAAATGAAGTATGGGACTTGGTTAACCCACCTGAAGGGATTAAACCCATAGGGTGCAAGTGGGTTTTCAAGATAAATATCGACATGGAAGGTAATGTTGTTACCTTTAAGGCTAGATTAGTGGCAAAAGGATATCATCAGAAACAAGGAATTGATTATGACGAAACCTATTCGCCAGTAGCTATGCTTAAATCCATTCGGATGCTCATGGCCATAGGAGCTCATTATGATTATGAGATATGGAAAATGGATGTGAAAGCAGCTTTCCTTAATGGAAACCTGCTTGAGGATGTATACATGATACAACCTGAAGGATTCACATCGGTTAATAAAACCAAAGTATGCAAGCTTCGACGATCCATATATGGACTAAAGCAAGCATCCAGGAGCTGGAACATCCATTTTGATGAGACAATCTAAGAGTTTGATTTCTCACAAAATCCTGACGAACCTTGTGTGTACAAAAAGGTTAGTGGGAGTGTAGTCGTATTCCTAGTGTTATATGTCGATGACATATTACTTATAGAAAATGATATATCAGTCTTACAGTCAGTTAAAATTTGGTTGTCCAAAACTTTCTCCATGAAAGACCTGGGAGAAGCAAACTATATCCTTGGGATTAGAATCTATAGAGATAGATCAAAACGGTTGCTTGGTCTTTCGCAGTCTACATATATAGACTGAGTGCTAGAAAGGTTTAGCATGTCGGAATCCAAGAAAGGTTACCTTCCCATCAGGCAAGGGATCAACCTTTCGAAGTCTATGTGTCCGCGCACAGAAGACGAGAGGATTTGCATGAATAAGATTCCTTATGCATCCGCGATAGGATCTATCATGTATGCTATGTTATGTACTAGGCCCAATGTATCGTATGCTCTGAGCGTCACAAGTAGATACCAGTCTGATCCAGGAATGGATCATTGGGCAGCTGTCAAGACAATCCTCAAGTACTTAAGAAACACTAAGGATGTGTTGTAGGATCGATTCCGGTACGCTAGAGGGGGGTGAATAGCATTTCTTTGATTCTTTTCACCTACGTTGTTAGTTACGCAGCGGAAATACAAACAAAATAAAATTAACAACAATAAATAAACGCTAACAAACTGTATTTACTTGGTATCCACCCCGACCGGGTGACTAATCCAAGAATCTGTCGGTGGATCACTCCCCAGATAACCTCCGGCTAGCCCTCGTCACTTCTTGTGGGTGGAGAAACCTCGCCACAATATCTCGGACACTATCTGGGCACAAAAGACTACTAACTCACTTTACCCAAGTGAGTTACGTCAAGAAACTCAGCCACCACAAAGTCCTCTTTAAATAGGACTCGGGGTTGATTTCTCGCTACCAGTCGACTGCCTCCAGGGCAGTCGACTGGTGCCAGCCAAATTCGAACGTTGACACTCCCAACGTTCGAATTTGCCAGCTCACCAGCCACCTACCAGTCGACTGCCCCCAGGGTAGTCGACTGGTCCCAGTGCTGAGACCTTTCTGTGAGTTCCATCAGTCGACTGTGTTGGGACCGGGTGCATGTCGATAAGGATACGGGTTCGTAAATTTTAAAATATTTACGTGCATCGGAAGAATTAGCATAAATAATTTCTCAAATTATTTTAACCACGTATCTAGCATGCGACATTATGATGTGTGGATATGATCATAAATTAAAATTTTGCAGAAAAGTAAACTAATTTACTTTATACCTCGCGTAACTCGAAGTAAGGATGTAACACCCCAAATTTTTCAATGTAAAATCATGACAATGTATGAAAAATGGTTATAATGAAATGATATAAATTTCATGCAATCACATGCTATGAAATGTCATGAATACATGAAATATCATATTCATGAATATGGAATATTAAAAATATTATGAAATGATATTTATGAAATATTATGAATTCATGAAATATTATTAATATTATGAAATTTCATGATGGGCTTGGTTTAATGGGATTTGATATGGATCAGTGCAAATTGTGATAAAAAGAAGAAGTAGAAAGGAGGAAGCAAGGATTGAACCTTGAACCTCCTAGTTGCACTCACCATGTCATAACCAATGAACCAAGCAATATTTCATGTAGAGGCAATAAGGAACATGCTTGTTAAAAGCTAGGGAAGTGAAGAGACATGTCTCTTCATGAGAAAAGTATAAATAAGGAGATGAGAAGTTAGAGTAACTTCCTCTTCTTCTTCCCTTTCTCTTCTCCACCGAAAATTCACTCCTTCTCCCTTGAGTTTTCGAAATTCCAACCCTAGGGTTCTAACCCTAGGGCAATTGCAAGGAGGAAAATCCAAGTGCCCTTGCCCTCTACCAAGTCCAAGGAACTCTAGAGAAAAGATTCGGAAGAAAAGGATTTTCGCATACCCTCCAAGTGTAGGGTACCCTACAGTTTAAGAGAAGGTGAAATTCCAGCGCTAGGATGTAAGTGTCCTCTCGCCTGTGGCATAATTGCTATTGAACGTATGCTTGTTTGATTCTTTGAAAAAAAAATCACAAGAACTTCCTAGTGGAAGTTTCGGCCACCCTATGTAAGGGGTCCAAGAGATGGGTTTTTGATCAAACCTTGATGCATGCTAGTACCCTAGGGATTTTATACACATATGTGTTGTTTCCAAATTTTTGGAAGGACAAAAATTAGGGTTTGGTACCCTACAAGGTTTCGGCCACCACCAAGCCTTGGGTCTTGGTTACTTTTTGTTGCATGAGGAGATCCCTAGGAACTTAGGGTACCGATGTATGATGACTTTCCATCATGTTGTGATAACAAAAATTAGGGTTTAGCCACCATACAACTTTCGGCCAAGAGGAGAAAGGCTAAGGGCTTTTGGGTTACTTGCTACTCTATTATGTTCCCATGAATAGTAGTGTAGATAAAATGTTTGTGTGAATGTTTGTGTGAAGGTTGGATGTCAAAAACCTAGCCTAGCCATTCTATATCATTCGGCCACCCCTTGTAAGTTAGGGTTAGTGGAAGCTAACCTCACTTTAAAGTATAAACCATGTTTCAATTGTTAACATGAAGTACACTTGAGGTGTTTGTAGAAATGCATGAATGAATGCTTGATTGAAAAACCAAAAGAACTCCCTACCCTTGACTTTAGGCCAACCATGGTTCTAGGGTTGGGAAGTATTTAATGAAACCATGAAGCATGCTACCACTCATATGATTGTGTGTATAAATTATGTGACCTATCTTGTTAGGTATAAAAGCATGCCTTATAGCCCATGGGGCACCCTGATGACATGAACATGATGTGTTTGATAATATGCTTAAAAAGGGATACTCTATTGAAACTGGGATCAAGAGCACCCAAATGTGTGGTGTGTCCCTGGGGGATCAAGAGCACCCTTGATGAGTGGTGTGTCCCTTTAAGATGTGATTAGGAGTATCTTTAGGCATATACATATATGAGTAATTGCATGATAAAATTACTTTACTTTGAAAGTTGTGTACCCGACTCGGAAGGGGGTCGTTAAACAAATCCAATGTGCATGTTAACTGAAAGTCATGGCATTGGTAGGACGGAAGGGTCCTGCTCTAATTAGATTGGTGGCTCGCTACCCCAATTTATTAGGGAACGCGCTTGATGTGGTACTACAACTGGGCCCTAGATGATGATATGATATTTTTAAGTACTTACCTTTATGGAACTTTTGAAAAACATTTTCTCATTATGTGATAATCATGTTCTGTAAAGTACTTAGAGATATTTGATGTGATGTTTATGATGCTTTGATGAGATGCTTATGATGCTTATAATCTTGTTCTACCATGATTACTGAGTAGCATGATATGATGTATCGATATGGTTTTGCGAGTAGCATGATATGATGTATCGATATGGTTTTGCGAGTAGGCCCGGATTCTTACTAAGCATGTTTTGCTTACTAGTTCATGTTGTTTTTCTTATGCTGCAGATAGCGGTAAGAAATACTTGAACTAAAGGAAGAGGCAGAGGGAAATCTAGAGGATGTGTGTGGTGATGGCTCGGGAAAGGACGAAAGATTCTTATCTACCTTATTTTTGTCTAGAATCTAAACTGCTTCCAATAAGAGATTGAAATTGTATTACTATACTCTGAATGTGTGATGATTATGACAACTCTACTGTTGATTAAGTTAGAAATATGGAACCTATGTCATGTTAGATAACACTATCATTAATGTCTAATTCTTGTAGTATGCATGCTAAGTAACATGCTAGATATTTACTATTTCCTGTTGCTTATGAATGCTTCTCTGGCATGTGTCTATGACTAGATAACTCTTGCTATATTCCTATATTCTATCTTGTTCAAACCATGTTTAGATCAGTAAATTATGAAGTTAAATGATCTCTCTCTATTATGTTGTAATTGCATGGATGATATGAAAGAAAAACCTTGCTTGGTAAATTAGTCTTTAATAAGCCTGCTTACTACACTTCTTGCATTGTAATTGTTCTACTTGATATACATGTTTAACATGATAAATGATATGAATGTATGGACCCGTAACCCCGCCTTAAGGGTAGATATAAGGTCGGGCGTTACAAAGGAACGAGATCCAACCATAGCGTCCCTTGGAAGCTTCGCCTCTATTCGCGTCCACGCCGAGTTCTCTTCGGGATGACTTCGCAAAGCCACGAGTTTTGTGCCGACGAGAACTACTAGATTCTCCAAAGACACAACTAGAATATCAAGAGAGAGATATGGAAACTAACCACCAAGTAACGGAATCAAGATTCCGTGAAGGGAGGAAGGAGACGCGACCCGCTTTGTATTGGTGGTGGCTCACGGCTAGGGAGGTGGCGCCGGCCCTAGAGGGAGAAAGTGGCGCTGGCCCTAGTGAGAGAAGGGGCGCCGGCCCTAGAGAGTGAAGGGTTAGGCGCCGGCCCTAGAGAGAGAGAGGGAGAGAATGAGAGAGAGAGAGAACTTCTTAATCTCTTGATTAATTGGAATTCAAGGCTTGCCTTTGGTTCCTTTATATAGTAGCCTCTCCATTGCCAAGTCTCCCTTTTAACGGAATTAACGGAATAAATTTTCATAAGAAATTTATCCTATAAATTTTCTTATGAATAATTCCGTTATGCCAAGTTTTATTATAACTAACTTTATAATAAAACAAATACATCTCTCCTTTTAATTATGGAATAAAATTTGTATAAAATTTTCTTATCATGAAAAAATCAATTCATAATTGATTTTATAAATTAAAATTAAACCAATTCATGGTTCATTTTAATTTCCATAAAAAAAAAATTCTACAAATTTCTTTATATAAATCTCTTTATATAAATTAATATATTTATCCATAATTTTATAAAACAAATCGCACTTGATTTATTTTATAATTTAAACCAATTAAATTGGTTTCCCTCTTTAATGTGGCCGGCCAAATCAAAGAGGGTAGGCACCCTCTTTGGCCGGCCACACTAAGCAAATCTCCTCGCTAATTAAACTCATTTAATTCGCCCAATAAGCCTTCAAAAGACTTAGCCATTTTAAGCTTCCCATGCGCCTCTGATAAATTCAGATTCGACTTATTTCTCTTGATCGGAAAATCTAATTTTTAACTCATTTTAAATCCCTCGGATTACTCGTAGTGCATGTGACTAAATAGGCTTTCGATTTATGTTGGCCGTCTATAATTCATCAATCATAGAATGATCATGAGTGGCACCTAGTAGTACATCATGATCCCCAATTAATCGAAAGATCAATGGTTGACCTCAGAAATTATTCTGAACCCCTTCAGCAGCTCTAATGAATCGTGCCTCATTCCCTTCACCATCTTATATCCACTTGGTTCAGGACAAGGTCTGTGTGTGTCAGTCCCCACTAGGCTGACTACGTCACACCTAGCCCAAGTAACGTTCTCTCGTCCTTCGGATTTCTAATTACTCTCATGTATTTAAGAGACTCATACTCTAAACATGACATGCTCTGGCCAGAGGCTTTGAGTAACAATCCGACGATAGGCCTTGGGTATACATCTCCTCGCAAGGAGTGGTGAATCCTTTGTAGGCTGTTCAAACATCTTCGGGCACTTCGGCTTATACCCAACCATCCTGGGTCCACACCTCCTTGGAGATGCTTGCTTAAGATGTTAAAGTATAAGTCTCCATGACCAAGATGACTTGAACACCGCAAGTCAAAGGAGCATCGCACTTAAGCAGCGGTAAGAACTTCACTGACATGTCTATGTATAGACTACCATGTGAAGTTTTACAACTAGTCACTCCAATGAACTAGTTCCCTTAACTAGCATCCATGTTTATCTCCGGACATCCCAATGTCACCAACCAGTGAGAATCAGCTGATTAGAGAATAGCCCATGCTAGTCTCAACAGAATTGATAGTGTCCGTATTTATCAATTCATCGACTAGGGATATTTTCAATACTTTACAATTGCACATGTAGAGATAATCACTAGTTGTGATTCCATCACAAATTCTCTCATGCTGTGAATTGTATTGCGGACATTCAGTAGGTGAGTTTATGATCCCAATCAAATACACAAATATGTATACTCAAATAGTGAATTTTCATTTATTAAAATAAATGATTACAATCATAAGGCGATTGCCTTAGGACACTTCTCTCATATTACTAACAAACTCCCACTTGGCCTAATGTCAATCGCTACGGTATCCAATACCACAGGCTCTAACATGACCCTCAAACTTGCTCTGAGGCTAGGCCTTAGTTAAAGGATCTGCTAAATTCCTTTCAGTGGGAATTTTCTCAATTTGTATGTCATTCCTACTTATAATCTCTCTGATCAGATGATAGCGGCGAAGCACGTGTTTGGATCGCTGAAGAGACCTTGGTTCCTTTACTTGTGCAATAGCTCAATTGTTGTCGCAGTAAACCGGCACTGTTTCATCAATGGTTGGAACCACACCAAGTTCGGAGACAAACTTCTTGATCCAGACTGCTTCCTTTGCTGCTTCCCAAGCTACGATATATTCCGCTTCCATGGTAGAATCCGCTACGGTGTCTTGTTTGGAACTCTTCCAACTTATTGCGCCTCCATTCAAAGTAAATACGTATCCAGACTGAGATTTGGAGTCATCCTTATCTGTCTGGAAACTGGCATCTGTTTACCCACGTATTACCATATCTCCTTCTCCATATATTAGGAACACATCCTTAGTTTTTCTTAAGTACTTAAGGATTATCTTGACAACCGCCCAATGATCCATTCTTGGATCTGACTGGTATCTGCTTGTGACGCTCAGAGCATACGATACATCGGGCCTAGTACATAACATAGCATACATGATAGATCCTATCGCGGATGCATAAGGAATCTTATTCATGCAAATCCTCTTGTCTTCTGTGCGCGGACACATAGACTTCGAAAGGTTGATCCCTTGCCTGATGGGAAGATAACCTTTCTTGGATTCCGACATGCTAAACCTTTCTAGCACTCGGTCTATATATGTAGACTGCGAAAGACCAAGCAACCGTTTTGATCTATCTCTATAGATTCTAATCCCAAGGATATAGTTTGCTTCTCCCAGGTCTTTCATGGAGAAAGTTTTGGACAACCAAATTTTAACTGACTGTAAGACTGATATATCGTTTTCTATAAGTCATATGTCATCGACATATAACACTAGGAATACGACTGCACTCCCACTAACCTTCTTGTACACACAAGGTGTAACGCCAGCTTTTTTTTTTCTTTTCATAAAGCGGCGTCACGTTAACATACTTAGGGCATGTAGACATCATAATGCAGCGGAAACCTTTAACTTACACCTACATGCACTTACTACCCTTCCTAACATCATAACATGGGAACTTGATATATTAACTTTATACCTAACATCATATCATGTCATACATAGCATCATGTCATACTTATCATCATGTCATTCTTAGCATCATGTCATACATAGCATCATGTCATAGAGTCACATTCAAGCACATACTAGTAGAGGTAAAGTCCTATCATAAAACGAGCAAACATATGGTCTCGTGGCCAAGTCACTATCACACACATACTTTATTGCCCTCCTGCTGCTTCCTTACGGTCCCCTTGCGTGATCTGCGGTATAAGGAAAATAAGACTATAAGCACACAGGCTTAGTAAGACTCTTTCCTACTCACTAAAACCATTCATCACTTAATCATGAGCATCTTAAACATTAACATACTTAGTGCTTTACTCAGCACATAAGTCTTTATGAGCACTTGGCATACATTTGACATGACTTGAACATAACTTAGTCACTTTCATAGCTTAGCATATACATAAACATAAAAACATTCATGGCTTGGCATAATACTTGGCATAGACATAAACATCATAAACATTCATAGCATGGCATAATTCTTGGCATAGACATAAACATAATAACATAACCTCATAAACATTCCTAACATGAACCTAAATAAAATCATGGCATCCTAACTTAGCATAAACACAATTAAATCATGGCATCATAACTTAGCATGGACATAAATAAAATCATAGCATTCTATCCTAGCATGAACATAATTAAATCATGGCATCCTAATTAACATAAACATAAATAAAATCATGGCATTCTATCCTAACATAAACATAATTAAATCATGGCATCCTAAACTATCATGAACATAAATCAAATCATGGCATTCTAACCTAGCATAAACATAATTAAATCATGGCATCCTAAACTATCATGAACATAAATAAAATCATGGCATTCTAATTAACATAAACATAAATAAATCATGGCATCCTAAACTATCATGAACATAAATAAAATCATGGCATTCTAATTTAGCATAAACATACATAAAATCATTTGCATAAACATACCTTGCATAAACTTACTTTGCATAATATTCTTATCATAAATATAATGCATAACATGGATGAATGCATGTGGCAATTGCATATATATATATAAGGATGCTTAATCTTTAAAAACATGCTTTTAAATACTTTAACATAATCATAACATTCATTGGGCCCTGGCTTGTACCACATTCATTCATCATATGCGCGCATCCCTAAGTAAATACGAGGTAGCTAATCTCGACCTACTAGGGCAAGGACAGCTTCATCGGTAGTTCCAAACCGTAAGGACAGCTTCATCGGTAGTCCCGAACCGTGGACAGCTTCATCGGTAGTCCAGAACCGTGGACCTTACTTAGGTCCGGTACAAGCCCATAAAATAAAATAAAATGCTTTCACATGCTTTTTCCTTCGTCATCATTCATTCATCATGCTTGTCATTCATCATCATTCATTCATCATACTTGTCATTCATCATCATTCATTCATCATACTTAACATCATCGTTATGCCTTAAAGGCATGTACTTTAACCTCATTCATAAGACATGACATACATACATCTTATTCATAAAACATGGCATACATACGTATCATTCATAAGACATGGCATACATGCATATCATTCATAAACATGGCATATCATTCATAAACATGGCATATCATTCATAAGACATGGCATACATGCATATCATTCATAAACATGGCATATCATTCATAAACATGGCATATCATTCATAAGACATGGCATACATACATATCATTCATAAATCATGGCACATGTCTAAACATCTATGACCTAACATATAATTCATGGCATACAAACTAAGGGTTTGGTTAACATAGAGATTGTTCCATCTTACTTAAGCATACCCCTTGGTAACCCATACACAAGCATCTTTGTAGGTTTAACCCAACCCTAGCCCTAGGTTATGTCCTTGGCCGAAAGTCCCCAAGGAACCCTAGGTCCATGAAACTTCACATAACTTCCCAACTAACATCTCATACATACATACTAGGCCATAGGGAACATTTAATCCCATACTTAAGGCCAACCCTAATCCTTTGACCCAACTCTTGCTCTTGGCCAAAACTTCAAGGCCATGGGGGCATGGAAAAATTTCCAATAAAACCCCAAATCAATTGCTTAAACACCAACCGTACCTTACCATAGGGCCATTGGGACCCTTACTTGAAATAAGCCCTAACTTCCCACCCTATTAGGGTTCTTGGCCAAAACCTATAGGGTCTCTAGGCCATGTGAAACATTCACATAAACACCCTCCATCTCTCTTATATCATGGTAAAACATAAAACATATACTTGAGGTCTTAAACCCAACCCTACACATGGGTCCTTCATGTTGGCCGAAACCCTAGGGTATCCTAGGGTACCCCAAAAATTCCCAAAAATTATATTTAATTTTTAAACATCATAAGGGAACATTAAACAACATTATAAAGATTTTTAGCATCATCATGGACCCTAACCATTGTGGCCAAACCCATAGGGTCTCTAGGGTGCTTGATTTTTGTTTCTTTTATGTTGGCCGAAACACTAGGGTATCCTAGGGTTCTCCAAAAATTCCCAAAAATTATACTTACTCTCTAAACATCATAAGGGAACATCAAATAACATTATAAAAATTTTTATCATCATTATGAACCCTAATACATAGTGGCCGAAACCCATAGGGTCTCTAGGGTGTTGATTTTGTTTCTTTCAACATCAAGCCCCAAAAACCACCCAATAAATCATGTTAAAATATAAAGAACTATTATACCACAGGTGAGGGAGTCTTACCTTGGGTTTCTTGATTTTTCGAACGTTGAAAGAGAAGAAGATTGCAAAATCTTTGGATCCTTGCCTCCTTGTCCTTGTATCCTTGGAAAAACCCTTAGATCTTGGAGATAAGACCTCTTGTGGAGCTTTTCCAAGGGAGAACCCTTCCTTGGGTGTTCGGCTAGAATGAGGGGAGGAAGAGGAAGAAATTGCAAAGTGATGGAAGGAAGAGGTAACTCCCAAAACCCACCTCTTTATAGCCCATTAAAGAGGTAAATGAAGAGTCTCTCCATGACCCTTCATCTTCTTCTATGCCTTAACCAATATCCACTTCATTCCCTCCTAACAATACCTTGCTAGGTGAGTTGGTTAGTGTATACATGGTTGTACAAGAGGTCCAAGGTTCAATCCTTGGTAGTTGCACAATTTTTTCCCACTTATTTTATTTTATTTTTCCTAGTATTTTCGAAAATTCCTTAAAAATTCCCCCATTATTATGTTAATATTTCTTATTAAAATCCCTTTATATTTATACTAATTTTCACCTAAAATCCACCAAAAATTATGGTACTAAAAAGCCCATATAAGGCCCATTAGAGCCCTTTTTCCCAATTTAAATGAGAAAACATGGATTTTCTAGGCCAAGGTTTGCATTAATATTTCTAGGTTCCTCAGAAAATTATCTAGACATGCTTAATATTTTAAGTAAATATTAAGAGAATTTTCCGGGTCGTTACACAAGGTTCGTCAGGATTTTGTGAGAAATCAAACTCTTTGATTGTCTCATCAAAATGGATGTTCCAGCTCCTGGATGTTTGCTTTAGTCCATATATGGATCGTCGATGCTTGCATACTTTGGTTTTATTAACCGATGTGAAACCTTCAGGTTGTATCATGTATACATCCTCAAGCAGGTTTCCATTAAGGAAAGCTATTTTCACATCCATTTGCCATATCTCATAATCATAATGAGCTGCTATGACTAGGAGCATCCGAATGGATTTAAGCATAGCTACTGGCGAATAGGTTTCGTCATAATCAATTCCTTGTTTTTGACGATATCCTTTTGCCACTAATCTAGCTTTAAAGGTAACAACATTACCATCCATGTCGGTTTTCTTCTTGAAAACCCACTTGCACCCTATGGGCTTAATCCCTTCAGGTGGGTTAACCAAGTCCCATACTTGATTTTCGTGCATGGAATCCATTTCCGACTTCATGGCTTTAAGCCATATGTCCCTTTCTGAATTTTTCAGAACATCTTCATAACTGATAGGTTCGTCATCGCTTATGAGTAACACGTCGTTCGATTCACTTATGAGAAATCCGTATCTCTCTGGAATATTGCGTGTCCTATCAGACCTACGAAGAGGTGGTGTTGTTATAGGTTCAACTGATAGCTCATCATTATGAGTTATTGGTTGTGGGTCTAGACTAGGTGTCTCTGTAATGTCTATTGGAGTTTCTTGAACTTCATCAAGTTCAATGTCACTCCCACAGTTTTCTTGTAAAAGAAATTCTCTTTCCAGAAATACAGCATGCCTTGAAACAAACACCTTTTATTCCAAGGGATGATAGAATTGGTAACCCTTCGTTTCCTTAGGATATCCAATAAATAGACATTTATCAGACTTAGCATCCAATTTGTCTGATATAGTCCGCTTCACATAAGCAGGACAACCCCATATCTTAAGGTGAGTTAAGTGAGGTTTCTTATTATTCCATGTCTCATATGGAGTAGTAGAGACTACCTTGGTCGGGACTCTGTTTAGCAAGTAAACAGCTATCTTTAGTGCATAGCCCCAAAAGGATTTTGGAAGAGTTACATTATTCATCATAGACCTAACCATGTCCATCAAGGTTCGGTTACGCCTCTCAGATACACCATTATGCTGTGGTGTATATGGCGGAGTCCATTGGGATAATATCCCATTGTCCCTAAGATAATCTTGAAACTCTTGACTTAAGTATTCACCACCCCGATCGGATCGAAGTATCTTAATACTTTTGCCAAGCTGTTTCTCCACTTCATTTATGAACTCTTTGAATTTCTCAAAAGCATCAGATTTGTGTTTCATCAAGAACACATACCCGAATCGTGAGTGATCATCGATAAAGGTGATGAAGTAGTTATAGCCTCCTTGTGCAAGAGTTGACATTGGTCCCCATACATCAGTATGTATTAGACCAAGCAATTCTCCCACTGGATTACCCTTTCCAGAAAAGGGTAATTTGGCCATCTTGCCTTTTAAGCATGATTCGCATGTATCAAATGAACCGGGTTCAAATGATTCCAGAATTCCACAACGGTGTAATTCGGTCATGCGTTTCTTACTTACATGGCCAAGACGACAATGCCACGTATAGGAGTCTATTCGATTATCTATTCGAGCACGTTTGCTGCTAACTTCGATATTGAAAACATCACCAGATAAATCTAACGTGTAGATACCATTGCACAAAGTTCCGTTCCCATAAAGAACGCCATTTAAACTTATGTAACAACAATTGTTACTAAAAGTTAAATGATGACTCTTTTCATTCAAACATGAAATAGATACAATGTTCTTTATTAATGAAGGAACAAAATAACAATTATCCAATTCTATGACACGTCCAGTAGGGAGCTTTAGCAAATATGTTCCAATGGCAACAGCAACAATCTTTGCACCATTTCCAACTCGCAAATTTGCTTCTCCCTTGACGAGTCTTCTTCTATTCCTTAGCCCCTATATGTCATTACATATATGTGAGCTACACCCAGTTTCAAGTACCCAGGTGGTTGAGGAAATAGAGTGACATTCAATAACGAAGATACCTGAAGAGGATGGGGCATCGGATGCCTTCTTCTTCAAGGACTAAAGATAAACCTTGCAGTTTCTTCGCTAGTGACCCTCCTTGCCATAGTGATGGCAAGTGCCTTTTGGGGTCTTTTCAGTCTTTTTGGGCTTTTTCTTCTTTCCCTTATTCTGTTCTTTGGCCTTCCTCTTAGAACCTTTCTTCGAGGAACCAACTAACAGTATCGTCTTCTGATCCTACTTTACAGAAAGCTCTACAGTCTTCAGCAGGTTGAGCAACTCAGGAAACTGGTCTGGAGTTTCATCTTCAGAAGGACGGTTATGAAGTTGTTCTTCAAGGACATAAGCAAGCTTCTTTGCCTTGAGAACTATCCTCAGGTTTCGAAGCCAGTCCATGAAGTTTGGCCCAGTCAGTTTATTAGTGTCCAAAATGCAACGCAAATTCAGAGAAGACATGATCCAGTGATTATCCTAAAGAATGCATCAACATACATTAATTAAATCCTATTTATTTTTCGAATTGAATAACCCTTTTTATCAATTCGGGAGATCGTAGGAACACCTCCAAATAGGTTGATATCCAACCATAGATAAGAACAACCATGGCTGTGTCCATCAAGTTATTCTTAGCTATGAAGGTAGGTAATTATACCGATTACATATCATATATATGTAACTATTACTTTATGCTATCAACTAATTGAATGTTTGCATAAATCATTGGGTTGTTAACTCATTAACAAGTATGCAACAATATACATAGCACCCAACTGCACCTCTCTTTACATCGACCTTGGCTGTGGCACAACATATCGATGCTCCAAGCTTAAGGCTGACCCGTTAATCAAGAAATAGTTTTAATATGGTTGGATCTCATTCGACCGTTTGGTCAGGCTTGGATGTGTCCAACAACCAAAACTAAGGATTGACCTCTGACTCCAACTATATTATTCATAAACTAATTCCATGGTTTGAACATGTTGAGGTTCAAGTCGGGCATGGATGTGTTCATCAACCCAAACGAGAAACAAAACTCCGATTCCAACCATATTAATGGAAGGTGTTAGCCTCAATATTTTGTAAGGGGTTTTGGGTCTAATCCTTTCTTTTCTAAGCACATTCATGACATATAATTATGTCATGACTAACGATTTCCTTAATAAAGTATGTATGTGACTTAATTTATCATGTCTCATTGATTGAATTAGGAACCGGATTTCCTAATTCTAATTTCATACTTTATTCAAGGAATTGTTTTGGGAAATAATTTCCTAAATTGTCATAATCAATTTCGGAAATAATATGTTTAAGACTTTGATTTCTCTAAATCAAATCTTATTAAATTAAGAGACAAATTCCCTTAATTCAACTACATATTATTTTCATGAAAATCTCATTTAAGAAAACTCTATAGGAAACCATTTTCCTAATTAATTATGGAGACAACAATAAGTAAGAGCATCACCTCTTAAATCAAATTTACAAGATTTGATCACATATTTTATTCATGGATTAATTAATTAAAACAAATTGTTCTCTAAGGGTGGCTCCCCGAGGCTCAGATACCCAAAGAAAAGTAATTTGTCATAAATCTAATTTGGTCCGCTCCCCGAGGCGTAACCAAATTAAACGTGACAATTTTATTCAAAATGGAAAATTACAACAACTAACTTTAAATTGGACGGCTCGCCGAGGCTCAATCCAAAATAAAGAATTTTGTTAATAATTTAAAACCAATTCGAATTTAATTGTCAATTAATAATCCATAAATTTGTTTAGACTTTCTTGAAAGAAAGTGCCCAAAATTGCGAGATTTCATAATAGGTTTTCAGAATAATTGTATGTTTCTGGTACAAAGAAAACTTACATATTTCCAAAATTGGAAAATTTCCAAAAGAGGAAATTTCCAAAATTGGAAAGTTTCCAAAGATGGGAAGTTTTCACAATTATCATAAAATTTCAGAAACTAGGATATTTCAAAAGTTTGCGAAATTTCATGAGGATTTCCAAACTTTGAAATTCCTAAATCTAAAATTTATCATAATTGGAAAGTTTCCATAATTGAAAAATTTTCCAAAATTGAGATCATGACAAAGTTTTCCACAAAACAATTATATGATTATGTCGAACACTAACCTGGCTCTGATACCACTGTTGGGACCGGGTGCATGTCGACAAGGATACGGGTTCGTAAATTTTAAAATATTTACGTGCATCGGAAGAATTAGCATAAATAATTTCTCAAATTATTTTAACCACGTATCTAGCATGCGACCTTATGATGTGTGGATATGATCATAAATTAAAATTTTGCAGAAAAGTAAACTAATTTACTTTATACCTCGCGTAACTCGAAGTAAGGAACGAGATCCAACCATAGCGTCCCTTGGAAGCTTCGCCTCTATTCGCGTCCACGCCGAGTTCTCTTCGGGATGACTTCGCAAAGCCACGAGTTTTGTGCCGACGAGAACTACTAGATTCTCCAAAGACACAACTAGAATAACAAGAGAGAGATATGGAAACTAACCACCAAGTAACGGAATCAAGATTCCGTGAAGGGAGGAAGGAGACGCGACCCGCTTTGTCTTGGTGGTGGCTCACGGCTAGGGAGGTGGCGCCGGCCCTAGAGGGAGAAAGTGGCACTGGCCCTAGTGAGAGAAGGGGTGCCGGCCCTAGAGAGAGAAGGGTTAGGCGCGGCCCTAGAGAGAGAGGGAGAGAATGAGAGAGAGAGAGAACTTCTTAATCTCTTGATTAATTGGAATTCAAGGCTTGCCTTTGGTTCCTTTATATAGTAGCCTCTCCATTGCCAAGTCTCCCTTTTAATGGAATTAACGAAATAAATTTTCATAAGAAATTTATCCTATAAATTTTCTTATGAATTATTCCGTTATGCCAAGTTTTATTATAACTAACTTTATAATAAAACAAATACATCTCTTCTTTTAATTATGAAATAAAATTTGTATAAAATTTTCTTATCATGAAAAAATTAATTCATAATTGATTTTATAAATTAAAATTAAACCAATTCATGGTTCATTTTAATTTCCATAAAAAGAAAAAATTTCTACAATTTTCTTTATATAAATTTCCTCTTTATATAAATTAATTTATTTATCCATAATTTTATAAAACAAATCACACTTGATTTATTTTATAATTTAAACCAATTAAATTGGTTTCCCTCTTTAATGTGGCTGGCCAAACCAAAGAGGGTGGGCACCCTCTTTGGCCGGTCACACCAAGCCAATCTCCTCGCGAATTAAACTCATTTAATTCGCCCAATAAGCCTTCAAAAGACTTAGCCATTTTACGCTTCCCATGCGCCTCTGATAAATTCATATTCGACTTATTTCTCTTGATCGGAAAATCTAATTTTTAACTCATTTTAAATCCCTCGGATTACTCGTAGTGCGTGTGACTAAATAGGCTTTCGATTTATGTTGGCCGTCTATAATTCATCAATCATAGAATGATCATGAGTGGCACCTAGTAGTACATCATGATCCCCAATTAATCGAAAGATCAACGGTTGACCTCAGAAATTATTCTGAAACCCTTCAGCAGCTCTAATGAATCGTGCCTCATTCCCATCACCATCTTATACCCACTTGGTTCAGGACAAGGTCTGTGTGTGTCAGTCCCCACTAGGCTGACTACATCACACCTAGCCCAAGTAACGTTCTCTCGTCCTTTGGATTTCTAATTACTCTCATGTATTTAAGAGACTCATACTCTAAACATGACGTGCTCTGGCCAGAGGCTTTGAGTAACAATCCGACGATAGGCCTTGGGTATACATCTCCTCGCAAGGAGTGGTGAATCCTTTGTAGGCTGCTCAAACATCTTCGGGCACTTCGACTTATACCCAACCATCCTGGGTCCACACCTCGTTGGAGATGCTTGCTTAAGATGTTAAAGTATAAGTCTCCATGACCAAGATGACTTGAACACCGCAAGTCAAAGGAACATCGCACTTAAGCTGCGGTAAGAACTTCACTGACATGTCTATGTATAGACTACCATGTGAAGTTTTACAACTAGTCACTCCAATGAACTAGTTCCCTTAACTAGCATCCATGTTTATCTCCGGACATCCCAATGTCACCAGCCAGTGAGAATCAGCTGATTAGAGAATAACCCATGCTAGTCTCAACAGAATTGATAGTGTCCATATTTATCAATTCGTCGACTAGGGATATTTTCAATACTTCACAATTGCACATGTAGAGATAATCACTAGTTGTGATTCCATCACAAATTCTCTCATGTTGTGAATTGTATTGCGGACATTCAGTAGGTGAGTTTAAGATCCCAATCAAATACACAAATATGTATACTCAAATAGTGAATTTTCATTTATTAAAATAAATGATTACAATCATAAGGCGATTGCCTTAGGACACTTCTCTCATATTACTAACAGACTGCCCCCAGGCCAGTCGACTGGTCTACTCACCCACCTAAGGTTACCCATCCTGAGTACATTCCACTCCGCACTCAAATCCTAGGATTTCCCGAGTACAATCACACTGCACTCGTACCCTCACGACTCGACTGACTCCTCCTCCGCAGCCTTGACTGTTGCCTTCACGCCCTCTTCATCTTTGGCTCCCGTCCCTCGGATGCACGCAAGCCTCCAGCTTGCCTCCATGCCATCCTTCACGCATGCCTCGATGTCCGCGCCTATCAGCTCATTGTCCCTGCTCACCAAAGTCCCTTAGGTGCGCACACAAGCCTCCAGCTTGTCTCCATGCCACCCTTCACTGTACCAAGGCCGTCCAGTCAAGTACATATGTGTAACCTGTACAACCTGCACACTCAACATACACATATGAGATAACAAGGGTAATCTTAACTTAAACCCTTTACCCAAACATCAAAACCTATGGTCACTCCGGACTATCTTAGGGTCGATTGCTCTAATAATCTCCCCCTTTTTGATGTTTGGCAATACGTTTAAGTTAGGGAAAACAAGATAGTAGTCAATAGCAAAAGTCATGCTAAAACAAATGCATATGCAATGCAAAAATGGATCCTATCCCAAGGCATCCTACACCTAACCCTCCAAGTTAGAAATTTTCTTGGGCATTTTAAAGCTTCTCCCAAGCTCCCCCTATATTGGACTTACAAAGGCTTTTTAAGAACCTCTCCCAGGTTCCCCTTACGCCAAGAATGGAGCAACCATGCTCCCCCTTAATCTTAGCTCCTCCTAAATGTAACACCCCAAAATTTCCACTTTAAGTCCTTAAAGTCCTTGAAATTAGTTAGATTTGTTTTAGAAATATTCTAGATATTTTTAGGAATTTTTAGAATATTTTTATGGAATTTTCCGAGTCCGTTTAGTATTTTATTAAAAGAAATAGAATTTTCGGCAAAAAGTTGCCTGGATGAGTTTTGAACCCGAGACCTCCCATGAGATCAACGACTTAAGTTAGTCGGGGTAACCAGGAGCCCCAGCAGGGGTGTGCTGAAAGAAAATAGAGAAATATTAAGTTAGATTATAAGTTGGGCCGAAATACCCCTTGGTATAAATAGAGGAACTTAAGTGATTCTTTTATTTTCTTTTTGGTTTTCGGCAAAACCCTTCCTCGCCCAACACCCACGCATGCCGCCCCTTTCTCCTCTCTTGGGCGACACCACACCAAGCCCTAGGTGGCCGGCCAAGGCTCTCCTCCGAGAGATCTTCCAATATTCGGAATCCCCGCGACGAGAGGAACGCGTGAGCGCGAAGAAATCTCCGAGACTCCAAGTTTCTCCGGAACCTCCGATGCCGTTCTTGGTTGTAAGTCCAAGATATCAAAGTATGTACTGCTCACCTGCAGTAAGAGGCGGTTTTTCCGCAAGTTTTTCCCGTTAGAAAGTTAAAAGTGCAATTTTCCTTGAGTTTATGATTTTGTATGTAACTCTAGTTTAATCCACGCTTGTATAAGTTTGATTAAGCACCCTATATGAGGTTAGGGGCTAAGAAAATTTATGAGAAAAGAAAAGAGATGATAAAGATAAGAAAAGAAAAGGCCAAGGCCTTAAGAAATCCCCAAAAGTCAAGACTTAGGGATTTGGGCACACAAGGTGCTCATTAAAATGCCAAGGCATTTAAAGATAAGAAAAAAAAGAAAGAAAAGCTATTTTATTTTCTAAGGCCAGTACCTGGCGTCCAAGGGCGTCGTTAAAGAAATTCAGGTGTCCAATTCCAAGGTCTTGGCCCTGGTAGACCAAGGTCTGCTCTATTAGGATTGGTGGCTCGCTACCCCAACCTTTTAGGGAACGCGCATAAGATGGTACTTACGTCTTAAGTGGATCCAAGTGAGTTATTATTTTCAAGTATATGCTTTAGCAAAGTTTTTCTAAAGTTTAAGAAAGTTTTCTAAAAGTTAAAGAAAGATTTAAAGTTAAAGAATTGCTAAAGTTTCAAGTTAAGCCAAGAAAAGTGAGTTAAGACTTATTAGTGCTTGAGTATGCATGTTTTGAGTTATACATGTTTCTTAGTGTTTCTTTCAAGCATAAAAGGTATCTCATGTGATTTCACATTGTTTAAAAAGCATGTTTGCACATTTTCGAGATTTTGTGAGCTAGATAGTACTTACTAAGCTTTTTGCTTATTAGTTGCATTTCCTCTTGCTGCAGGTAAAGGTAAAGGCAAGCAATTCTGAAGGAAGGCGACAAGGCGGTGCTGAGTGACGTGTGTGTGGTGGCTGACCTTGGTGAGGTCCTTGGGACAAGATGAATGAAGGACTTAAAGTGCATTTATTATAAAGTCTTAGTTTAAGTTAGATCATATAGCATTTATCTAAGTATTTGCGTTTTAGATATTTTGCATATCCTAAAACCATGAGTAAAGATTCCATGTCATTTTATTTAGCATACATATCCTTATGATCGCATTGGATGAGTATAAGTGTGAGTAGTTTTGAATATTGATACTTGATGGAGCTATTTGATGCATGTGCCAAGATATTGTGAGTTTCCCTTTGAATCAAGTTTTTATTGCTATAAACATGCCTAGAAAAGTTGCATTACATTCCAAAATGCTTTAGTAAGGTGTAGAACATGAGTTTTGGTATTATGAATGCATAGGAGTTAAGTTTGGTACAAAACACTAGTTTGAAGTTCATATAGATTTTCATAACTTAATTTCTTCCGCAAAAGTCCTAAATTCAAGTTTATGAAGTTGTTTTGATTGGCTAAAATGTTTAGGAAACTAGCATAGAGTATAGAAATAGTGTTGTGTCTTTGTATGGCTTGAAACTATATGTTTGGTGGAGTTTTGAAACACGGCTTCGAATCTGAATTTTAGACTTTCAGGCGTGCCAGTCGACTGGTTCAGTATCAGTCGACTGGCCTATCGAACAGTAGCTTCTGTTCGATGCATCAGTCGACTGCCAAGAGGCCAGTCGACTGGTGCCGCGCCCAGAAACTTTCTGTGGCCGATACCAGTCGACTGGTTAGATCGCAGTCGACTGGTACCATCGCCGAGAAGTTCTACAGATGAAAAGAAGTGTGCCATTGTATCATGCATGACTAGTAGAGTTAGAATATCATCCCTAGAGGGATTTAAAAGAAAAAAAAAGAAGTTCCGCATTCTTAGTCGTGCATTAGAGTCAAGAAGTAGAAAAAGTAACGATCCGTCTAAGGTGGAGAAGTCGGGGTCGCTACAGTGGTATCAGAGCAGTTCC
>JAGFNQ010006698.1:0-92061 GCA_024364735.1 Boesenbergia rotunda | reverse complement strand
TTAGCGAAGGGCTGCTAGGCACCTGGCGAAGGGCTGCCAGGAAACAAAGTCCTAGTGAAGGGCTGCTAGGCACCTGGCGAAGGGCTGCCAGGAAACAAAGTCCTAGCGAAGGACTGCTAGGCACCCGGCGAAGGAATGCCAGGATATAAAGACCTAGCGAAGGACTGCTAGGCACCAGGCGAAGGACAGCTTGGTACTAAAGACCTAGCGAAGGACTGCTAGGCACCAGGCGAAGGACAGCTTGGTACTGAAGACCTGGCGAAGGACCGCTAGGCACTTGACGAAAGACTGCTGGGCAAAAGTCCAACCGGAGGAGCAGGTTGACATCAGGTAAATTCTCCTGAGAGGAGTAGGTGAGGACGCGTTCCCTGTCAAGGGAACAGTAGGCGTCGGTTTGACCTAGGGTTCCATTTGGGAGACCCAAAGTCAGAACCAAGACAGCTAAGGCTGTATAAAACTAATATATTATTGCTCTATGTTATTTTGGACTAACCCTGGATTCAGGATCGAAGGAACGAGTGTCTGCAGCTCAGAGAGCCTCAAAGGAGTGAGGCAGAAGCTGAGTGAGGCGCCCGGAGTGTCCCGGGCGCCCCCAAGGTGAACACAAAAGAGGTAGAGCAAGTGAATGCTTTGACAGCTCATAGGCGGGGTGCCCCCGTGCTCCCGGGCGCCCCCCATGCTCCTGGGCGCCCTGGATGGTCCGGGCACCCCCAGATCAAGCTAACGAAGTAGAAGCCAGCGAAGCCAACGGATAAGAGTTGACCCGGTCAACCCGGGCACCCCCAGCGTCCCGGGAGCCCCCGTCAAAGCCTGATCCCGAGTTTGAAGGGATCAGAGCTGACCGAGAGGAACTCAGATCAGCTGACACATGGGGGGGGGGCGCCCCCGACGTTCCGGGCGCCCCCAGGTGCTATAAAAGGGCCCTCGACCCCAAGGCTTTGCATAATCAATTCTTCCAACGCATTCACTCTCTTCTACTCCCACGCTCTGCTCCAGAAACCTCCTGACTCGAGATACAAGCGCCGATGACGTCCCTCTGCTCCGAAAATATAATCTACACCGGACGTCGATAACGAAGAGCTACTTTAAGTTTACTGTACCATTTCTTGTAATACATTTTGTAAACTGGTTTTGCGCACATATAGAGTTGCCCGCAGTAAATGGTCAATGATCGTGGGCCTTAGAGTAGGAGCCGACCGCGACTCCGAACCAAGTAAAACTGCTTGCGTCTCTATGTTGTGAATTTAGTTTCCGCTGCGTTGCTCTTATTTTTAATCCGAAAATGATTTACGATATTCACCCCCCCTCTATCGTTTCTCTCGATCCAACAATATTTACTCCCCACAAGTGAGGGAGTACTATGACAATCAAAAAGATCTATATGCAAAAGCTCTAAAGGTAAAGAAGTAGTAGTTAGGGTTTTACCTTTGTGTGATGATTTTGATTGCTTACCCTCTTGGCATGCATCACACAATTTGGTCTTCTCATACTTGATCATTGGTAGCCCCTTCACCAACTCTTCCTTGGCCACTCTTGCAATGCTTCTCATGTTGACATGTCCAAGTCTCCGGTGCCACAACCATCCTTCTTCTTCTTTGGACATGAAACACTTAGCAACATTGTTAGTAGCATAAGTAAGATCAAGATAATATAAATTTGCCTCTCTAAACCCTTCAAATATGATAGTATTTGATTCATTATGCCTTATTATACATTTCCTAGTATGAAATTCAACTCTGAAGCCGGCATCACATAATTGACTAACACTTAATAAATTGAACTTCATATCTTTGATTAGAAGTACCTTATGTATAGAAATAGTGGAAGATACCTCAATTGTGCCCCTACCAATGATTTTCAACTTTCCACTATTCCCAAAGGAGACCATCCCTTCTCTTAAGTAGCTAATAGTGGTGAATTTGCTCACATCCCCGGTCATGTGTCTTGAGCATCCACTATCTACTATCCACATACTTGAGGCCTCCTTCACCTTTACCTAAACAACATGGAAAACATACTCTTTATCTTTGATTCATAAGCATCATTTAGAAATCTCTTAGGTACCCATGCCTTCTTTGTGTTTCCCCTAGCCCCTAGTCTCCTAGATGCACCAATTCTATCGGTAAGTGAAACAAAGGCCACTTTCTTTGTCTTAGGCCTATAACCCAACCCGGCCTTGTTATACACAGCCCTTTGACTGTTGATGATCATGTCCAGGTTACTAGATCCTACTTGGAATTTCTTAAGGGCCTTTGTGAGGTCATCTACTTGTTTCTTTAGTTCCCTATTTTCAGTTTCAAGATGTAAAGCATGTGAAGAAGTAGAACTAGCATGCAATTCTTTAAGTTTGGTGGATTCTACTCTAAGCATGACAATTTCTTCTTTTAGATCCTTAATTTTACTTCTAGCCTTAGCTAAGTCCATGTTAGTGCTAGAGATGATCTTTACCAAAGTGGATGAGGGTAAGTGATATACCTCACATACCGAAGCTTCTGACTCTGATGATGAAGTGGATGAGCTCTCATCTTCACTACTTGAGCTTCGTTCATCATCTGATGAATCTGAGTGGTCTTGTGCCATAAGAGCGAAGTGGGAGACTTGCTCTTCTTCTTCCTTTGAGGATGATGGATCATCCCATGTCGCCTTTAGGTTGGTGGCACCCTTTTCCTTTCCCTTTGACTTCTTCTTGTCACTCTTCTTCTTCTCCTCCTTCTTGTCATCTCTTTTCTTCAATTGGGGGCACTCATTCTTTATGTGTCCCTCTTGGTGGCAGTTGTAGCATATGATGTCTTTGGCCTTACCCTTACCTTTGGACCCTTTCCTAGCATAGGACTTGTTAGACAAACTTTTAAAAGCTCTACGAAATTTTCATACCATGAATGCCTCTTGATCGCTATCCAAGGAGGCGCTGGATTCCTCTGAATCTGATGAGGATGAGTAAACCACCTTCTTCTTCTCCTTCCTCTTCTTCTTCTCCTTTTCTGCAACAAAGGCAATACCTTTCTCTTTGGCCGAGACATTAGCTTGCTCGTATAGCTTAAATTCACAGAAAAGGTCGTCTAATTTAACAATTGACAAATCCCTTGATACCTTGTAAGCATCAACCATCGATGCCCACAAGGTGGTTCTCGGGAAGGCTTGTAGAACATACTTGATGATGTCCCAGTTCTCGATCTTCTCTCCAATCACATGGAGCTCATTGATCACTTCCTTTACCCTTCCATGTAGCTGGCTGACGGTCTCATTGTTCTTCATGGATAGGGATTGTAGTTGGGCCACTAGCAAGTCCTTCTTGGCTCTTCTGGACTCGTTTGACCCCTCGTTCAATTCCACCAGTTTGTCCCACAGTTCCTTGGCGCTCTTGAACGGCCCCACCTTGTTCAGTTGCTCCTTCGAGAGCCTGCACTACAGTGTGGTGGCGGCCTTGGAATTGGATTGCGCCCTTTTCATCACCTCCTTTGACCAAGATCTCATCGGTGTTGGTTCTCCTCTTTCATCGATGGGTGCCTCGAAGCCATCTGCGACACTAATCTAGTTTTCAATATCATTCATAAGGTAGTCTTGCATCCTACCTTTCCAATAAGCGAAGTCATTCCCGTCGAAGAAAGGTGGTCGTGCGGTGGAGTATCCCTCTTGAAACGCCATTAAATTGGCTCCGGTTGACGGTTAGTTCTTCCGAAATGCACCGCTCTGATACCAACTGAAGGATCGTTTAGGTGTGCTAGAGGGGGGGTGAATAACACTTTATCGTCATTTGATCTCTACAGAATTGTTAGCGCAGTGGAAATAATATGCAAAGGAAATCAAGACAATGCTACCAATAATATTTTTACTTGGTATCCACCCAGATGGGTGACTAGTCCAAGGATCCACGCCGCGAGCAACACTTTCACTATCGAAAACTCTCCTTGAGGTGGAGAAACCTTTACAGTCAATCTTCCTCTTTACAGGATGAAGAAATATGAGAGAGGAAGTATGAAACAATCTTCAGACGAGCAGCACTTCGACACTGTACGGAACCGTACCGTGCTCGTGCAAAAAGGTGCTCCTTTTATAGGTGAACAGGACAAACTCGCAGTCTGTCCAGCCCCGCACCAGTCGACTGCCCCAAGAGCAGTCGACTGGTCTAGCATTAATTGCTAGCCAACGGCTAGTTTTCGGGGTATACCAGTCGACTGCCCCATGGGCAGTCGACTGGTCCGAGGCCAAAAACTTTCTGTGGGTTTTGACAGTCGACTGCCCCATAGCCAGTCGACTGCCCTGCCTCTCAGCTCAGCTCCAGCCACTCCGGACCTTCTCTTTCATGTATGCCTTCAGGTCTGCTCCCTTGGCTTGCCTCTTGAAGTCCTCTTCCTCTGGCTATCGTCCCTCGTATGCGCACGCAAGCCTTCCCTTGGCTTGCCTCCATGCCACCCTTCACGTATGCCCTTGAAGTCCACTTCCTAGCTTGCCCTTGGAGCTCTCCTCCCTCGGCTCTCGTCCCTCGGATATGTCCAACATGTGTGATTCTCCAAGTCCTGCAAACTCAATCACACACATCAAATACAACATAACACTCTAACCTTAAACATATTCAACCACACACATCAAAACCATGATCTTCCAATCATTTAAGGGCCGATTGCCTCAACACCCTAAGGGTCACATGACCTCCATTACAATTTGATAAATGATGCGAACAAGTCTGTGCGTCAGCTCTGAGTGCCTTCCTCCCTATCGAATGGGCTTGTTCTGCCGATCACTAGGTCAGAAAAGACTATAGGAAATTATTGAAGAGCATGTGTACTTCCCCATCGGAAGACACATAATTGGAAATAATTTTTCTTAGTGTCGTGTAATGGTAAACACTTAGATACAAATAATAGTATCCTTCCCATCAGAGTCACTACTATTATTTTGTAGGGCCGAAGAGGACCAACTATTAATTTTACTTATCAAAAACTTAGGATGACAAGATAGTAAAATTAATGGGCAAAACCTCCTCTCACAAATGTAGAATTCGTATACGTCCACACCATCGTGACATGCATAATTCTCGGTGTTTTCAGGTGTTGGTAGATTTTGTAGTAAATTGTTTTTGAGGAGTCAATTTATTTTCAATATCTAAAGTGTGTGATTGTTGTGATTCTCAGGTGCTTTAAAATGGATCTAGACCCACTTGACCTAATTCAAAGAGAAAACCAAATAAATGCCACTAATAATGATAAGGATTGGGAATTAAACATGGACTTTATCTCTACTGCCGAGGAACCCAAGTGTGATCTTGCCGAGTTCTGTACCGAAAAGCCTAGCGAGATTAATACTGAAGAGGAGTTTAAATATTTTAGGAAATGGTTACAAGCAGACGAGATGACTGAAGGTCATCAAAATCAAGCTTCTTCCATTACCAGTGGTAAAACGTCTAAACTCGATAAACTCTTCAGTTAAAGTAATCGAGCCACTAGACAGAAGGTAATGAAGAACTTGACTACAACCATCTTGGTTGAAGGTATGCCCGTGAGGGAACATGTTCTCAAAATGATGGCTTGGCTATAGGAGATAGAAATCCTTGGAACACAAATCGATGGGGAAACCCAGGTCGATCTTATTCTCCAATCTCTACCAGTGAGTTTTGAGAAGTTTCGCCTAAGCTACAATATGGACAAGTGTTCATATTCATGGCTAGAGCTTCTCACAGAACTCGAGGCAGTAGAGAGGTTTTCTCTTCAGAGTGCACAGACTTTCATTGCCCAAGACGCTTCTACTTCTAAACCAAAAGGAAAGAAGAAGAAAAAATATTCTGAGGCAAAGAAAGTAGCAGGATTACAGGGACCTCAGGGATGCATAAAGAAGTCAAAGGACAAGTGCTTTGTGTGCAAGCAGTCAGGACATTGGAAGACGGACTGTCCCCGTCGTCAGAGTAGTACCACAGGTATATTTTCTTCTTTGTTGTTGTAACATGTTTAGCGGTGATATCTACCGATACCTGGTGTGTAGATACGGATGCCACTAATCATGTTTGCATTTTTGTGTAGGGGTTCCAGGAATCCCGATGGCTAGCTGAGGAGAATATCACTGACTACATGGATAGGCTATGTAGATGACTTTTGTAGTGGGAGTTTATCTATTTCATTTATGTCTTTAGCATAGGATGATGTAGATTTTGGCTTTATAGAGATTACCTTTATGTACTTAGTTTTTGGAAATAACTTTTGTTCAGTTTCTGGAATAAGATATTTTCTATTGCTTTTATTTGTTAAAAGTGGAATAGAAGGAATATCTATTGAAGTACATAGATAGACAATTAGTACATAAAACCAAAACCTCCCATGATGCAACTAATAGCTTATCATCTTAACTAAAAGAGAAAGGTTCCTTCCAAGTAGAACCAAACATATATTATGGCTCTAAGGTTTGGTTTGTTAACCTCTAGTGGGATTCAAAAGCGGTCATCCAATAAGCCCTTGGGTTCATTGGGAATGGAAGACTTGTCTTCCATAAGATCTTTGACTCTTACTAGGGAGGTAACAAAACCAAATAGGCTTGCTCTAAGCCTAGGGGCATAGAGCCGAAAATATATAGGAATTGGTTCGACCTGATAAGTATAAGTCCTTAGTATATGTAGAATAGAGGTACCCTTGAATACTTTGTTTATTTTATAAATAATTATTTAAAGAACATAGTACATTTATTTGATGTACTACAGGACTGAATACTTTGATGAGATCAAAAAGTTCAAGTCTGATGTAGAAGACACATCAGAGTAAAAGTATAGTGACATTATGATTAGATCATAGTGGCAAGTACCTCTAAGGATAGTTGTAGGACTTACTTATCAAAAATTGGGATTTGATCCCAACTCAAAGTACCTAGTTCACCCCAACAGGATGGTGCAACATATGGAATGAAGAAGGTCTCTTTAACTAATAATTAAGAAGATGATAAGCCTCTCTAAGATTGGCCAGATTTGTTCAAAGGGATATGTCCTGGATACGATAGTGTATATGCTTGATTCTAGGTCAGTAGTTTCTTAGAACCATAGAAATGTGGACTAAGCAAAGGCTTAGTCTAAGGCATATTCAGATTATGAGTAGATCAGCACATGTGCTGAAAGGAGACACTGACAAGTTGGAATCTAGTGCATATGTTCGTAGGCTATCCTAAGGGAACAATAAGGTGGTTTATTAGTCCTAAGGATCAGAGAATATTCGTTGGGACGAATATCTGATTCCTAGAAAAATGACTATGTAATAAACCACAATTCCATGAATAGAACTATTTTGAGATACATTCCAATCTTAGTACCAACTGTACAAGAGGAGATACCAGATACTGCATCTTGTGTCACTAAAAATATACAAAGGGTACCTTGCCGTAGTGGGAGGGTTGTTGCTCAACCTAAAAGTCTAATATTCTTGGAGAGTCTATGGACTGAGTCCTAAGAGAGCATGAACTGGATCTCTAGACCTATGACAAGGATCATCCACTTTGAAGAAGATAAATCCAGCTATGTGGATTTGTTCAAAGGACGGATGATATTGTATGTGACAAAAACGAAGTCGTATTCTTGTACAATACATAGATGATATTTTGTTAGTTGGCAACAATGATGGAATATTGTCAAGCATAAGGGTATGATTGTCCACACAATTATGAAAGGCTTGAGAGAAGTAAGACACATCCTTGGGGATCAAAGATCTAAGGGATCTCCAGACAAGGATGATGTACTTATCTCAAGCTTCATATAAAACATTGTCCTAGCTCATTCTAGCATGGATACCTCTAAAAGAAAGTTTTGTACTTTTTAATTTTGGAGCTACTCTATCTAAAGAGATATGTTTGAATTATCAAAGGTGATAGAGTAGGAAATAGCGGTTCCTTTAGCATCGGCTAAAGGAAGTCTTATGTATGCTAAAAGTGAGCCCAGATATCTGTTGTGCTGTGGGCATAGGTAATAGATATCGGAGTAACCCAGGCCAAGGAAATTGGACTGCGGTAAAAACATGTATTAGTGTCTGAGAAGGACTAAGGACTATATGCTAGTTTACCGGGCAGACCAATCTCCTATGGGTTATATGGATACAGAATTCCAATCTAGATAGGGGCATATATATGTATTCCTTGGGTTTTGTGTTTACTTTTAGGAGGTAGAACTATTGTATAGTAGAGTGTTGCGCAGTGTCTGCGTGATGGACCCTACTATGGAGGCTGGATATTTTGGCAGCCTGCGAGGCAGCCAAAATAGCTACATAGTTGAGAAACCTCAAGATGGACTTCGATGTGATTTCTGGTTTGCTCAGAATTATCACATTTGATGTGATTAAAATGGTGTAGTTGCGAACTCGAAGGAATCACGAGTCTATAAGGCAAGTAAACACATAGAGGGAAGTACCACCCAGAAGAGGAATAGCTGTCATTGCCTAGATTGTATCAGAAGATGACCCAGGTGGATCATTTCACTAAGGCCTTAGTAGCGAGAGCTTTTAGGCATGTGAAGGATCTAGAGGTTAGATGTATGACATATTGAAAACAGCAAAGTCGTGGAGTATAAGTGGGAGATTGTTAGGATGTATACTAAAAGCCTTGCTTTTGGTTTGGATATATCTTCATTTTAAAGAGAATCGCAAAATCACACAGTGCATGTTTATATTAGTATGTGCACAAACTGTCTGATGATTGACATTGTAGATAACATGGTGCGTGGTGTCGCACAGAAGATCATGTTATCAGGTTCCTTGTCGAAGTATAAGAAAGAGGCTCACAATCGAGAAGGAGTTGGACAAATCATCGGGATAGTTGTAGTGTAATTAGGTGTGGTTTATCTTAACCATAGAATTACACTAGTGTACTTTGTGTACATTGAGTAGGACCAAGAGAGAGGTCATTCAATTTTTGTACTGACTTGTAAATTGTATTAGACCTCGGATAATATTATGGAGTACGATCTCTTAATCCCGAAATAATGACGGGCATATATTATTATTTATTATTTCTTTGATTTACCAATGTGCGAGATCTATTCTATTAGATCGATAGGCCCGGTAAGTTGGGAGATAATATTAGTAATATGATGTGTTGTTGATTATTGACGGAATCAATATCCTAGTGAGTCGGGATGATGATGCCCCCATGGTGAGCTCAAGAGGATCGTCATGTCAAATCTTGCAAGTGAACTATGGTCCGACATGGTGAAAAAGTTGAGTGGTACTAATCAACGATACAGAGGATAATTAATTTAATTATCAGTAAATTAAATTAATTATCAGGCATATGATATCTTAAACACGGGGAGATGGACGACTCGTAATATGTGGAGCCCATATGAAAATATGGGGGTTGGTGAGGAAGTACAATGGGATCCTTTGGTGGAATGGATCACCATTAATGGATCGGGTTTGGATCCATTAGCGGGCCAAGAACCAACTCCTCCTCATGGTCCCTATCTTAGCCCTATAAATACCCCATAGGAGTCATGATACAAGGCTAATTAATCCCGGATTAATTTTGGAATTAATCCAAACCAAAACCCTAACCTCTCTTCCCCTCTCTCTGTCTCCTAAGTCACGCACAAGAGAAGGAGAAGAAGCCTCTTCTTCTTCACTTGGGGTTTTTCCTTTTAGATCCAAGTGGTGGCTGGTGACAAGGAGGATTCGACTCCTTCTTGAGGAACATGGCAGCAGCTGGAAAAAGGAAATACCGGCGGCATAGGGAGAAGAGAAGGAGGTGCTTGGTGGAGGTGGTCGGCGCCGCGAAGGGAGAAGACACTACAAGAAAAAATGCTTTTAATGACATTGAAAATTGTCATCATATATTACTTATACTGACATTTTTGATATAGTGACATTAAGTTAAAATGTCCTCTATAGTGATGTCGTCTAAAGTCTTATCACTTATGACAATTTTTAATGTCATTATAAAATAAAAATAGTGACAACACTAATAGCATGAATAATTATTATAGTGACAAAAAATAGTATCACTATAATATTTGTAATGACATTTATATATGTTATTTTATTATAGTAATGATGACAAATTTATATGTCCTTTAAAATTATTTATCAAAACAATTTTAAGTGTCTTGAATTTTATTTATAGTCATAATAAAAAATGTCACCAATGATAGTTTATAAAGTTAATTTAAAATGCCTCGTTACGTAATTTATAGTGACACATATAAATATTTGCTAGATTAGTCTATAAGGACATTTAAAATTATCATTAATAGTTATTTATTATGACATTTTAAAATGTCTTCATATGAGTTTTATAATGATATTATTATCTACATGATTTGGTGTTCTATTGTGACATAAAAAATATCATATATTAATAAATATCTCACCCATTTTCAATATTTTCATGATATAAATATTTATGCATATAATTAATTAACATAAACACAAATAAAAATTTTAAATTGAAATTAAAATGTTAATCAATAATTGCCAATTTTTTTTTTACAATACAAGACTGTCAAATTGGGCACCTCAGAAAATATCTATGCACTAATCACAATTACAAATGTATCCAATACATTTAGTTTAAGAACTAGCAAAAAATTAAGTCTCTCCTAAAGCAAAACATAACCAAACTTCCAAACTTTGTTGCATCTTCAATCTTCAACTATCACATCTTAAACAAAATCCAATATTCTTGTCACCTACAAAAAAATTATATATTAATTAGTTTGTGTAAATGAAATAAAATTAAAAAAATATATAATAAAGAAAAATTATATATATATATATATATAATCTAGATCTAGATTTTTTCATAAGAAAACCAAATCAACAAATGCTAAAACTTAAGTAGAAGGCAAGATGACCACCGTAAGGTTGCAAAATGAACACGATAAATAATCAACCAATAGATTTGAACACGGTAAAAGAATATAATGCAATGCAATGCCATATAATGAACACGGTAAAAGAATATAATGCAATGTCATATAGATTTGAATTCCTCCTGCATAAAAAAAATATAGACAGTTAGAGGCTTTCTTAAACAAGGTGATCGAACAGAAAAAAATTTTAGAGGATGCTATGTCTTCTAACAACCCTCATAGGTATATTTTCAGAATTGAACATAGCATACCAAATTCATCTTCTACTGCTTCCTTCTCAATTGTAGAGGGTGCAGAAACAGATTTATCCATGGCAGACACGTGGTCTTTCTTCCTTGGCATCAAAATGTAGGTTGGTTTGTCTTTAAGGGCCTTTTTCATGCTTTCCCTTAGCACATACTGCAAAGAGTATAAAAGACATGAGAAATGATTAAATAGAAAATGATCAAAGACTTCAGAAAGATGAATGGTAGGAAGTGCCAGATTAAGGATATTGATGGATGTTCAGAAGCATTTTTTGCAAGTATAAAAATAAATGCAACGCAAAAAAAATCCACCAAAATAAAGAAAACTGTTCATGTTGCAGAAAGAGAGCATTACGTATAAAGCAGAAATTTAAACATAAACTGATGCAGCGTTGGATAAAACATATAATAGAATCAGGACTGACTTTTCTACCATCACGTGTTGAATGATCAAGTTTAATAGAATTCTGATGTTGCATAATCAAAAGTATCAAAATGGCATATGGTTACTTTACAAAAAAGTTCAAGAAGCCAGACTATATGACATGTCTTATTTGTCTAACAGTGACTTTCAGATGATGCAGGAGAAAGAAATATCGCTAACTATGTCAGCATAAACCACTAGAATTGTTGGGACCGGGTGCATGTTGACAAGGATACGGGTTCGTAAAATTTTAAATTTTTACGTGCAGCGGAAGAATTAGCATAAAATAATTTCTTAAATTATTTTAACCACGTATCTAGCATGCAACCTTATGATGTGTGAACATGATCATAAATTAAAACTTTGCGGAAAAGTAAACTAATTTACTTAGTACCTCGCGTAACTCGAAGAAAGGGACGAGATCCAACCGTAGCGTCCCTTGGAAGCTCCGCCTCTATTTGCGTCCACGCCGAGTTCTCTTCGGGATGACTTCGCAAAGTCACGAGTTTTGTGCCGACGAGAACTACTAGATTCTCGGAAGGCACAACTAGAAGATCAAGAGAGAAGAAAGGAAACTAACCACCAAGAAACGGAATCTAAATTCCGGGAAGGAAGGAGTTGCGTTCCGCTTCTTCTTCTTCTTCTTTGGCTCCTTCTTGATGGAGGTTGCTCACGCCAATTCTTGGAGAAGAGGATGCGCCGGCCCTAGGAGGAGGAGGCGCCGGCCCTAGGGTAAGCTAAGGGGCGCCGGCCCTAGGTGGGAAGGAGAAGGGGAGGAAGAGAATAAGAGAGAGAGAGGGAGAGAATTAATCTCTTGATTACTCTATGTTTTGAATTCAAGGCTTGCCTTTGGTTCCTTTATATAGTAGCATCTCCCTTGCTAAGTCTCCCCTTTAACGGAATTAACGGAATAATTTTTCATAAGAAATTTATCTTATAAATTTACTTATGAATTATTCCGTTATGCTTAGTTTTATTATAACTAACTTTATAATAAAACAAATACATCTCTCCTTTAATTATGGAATAAATTTTACAAGAAATTTATAAATTTTCTTATTATGAAAAAACCAATTCATAATTGATTTTATAAAATTAAAATAAACCATTCCATGGATCATTTTAATTTCCATAAAAAGAATAAATTTCTATAAATTTATTTATATAAATTTCTTTATACAAAATTTATTTATCCATAATTTATAAAACAAATCGCGCTAGATTTATTTTATTAATTAAACCAAATAAATTGGTTTCTCCCCATTCTTTTGGCCGGCCAAACCAAAGAGGGTTGGCACCCTCTTTGGCCGGCCAAACCGAGCCGAACCATTGCGAATTAAACTCATTTAATTCACCCAATAAGCCTTCAAAAGACTTAGCCATTTTAAGCTTCCTTTGCGCCTCTGATTAACTCAGATTTGTCTTATTTCTCTTGATCGGAAAATCCAATTTCAACTCATTTTAAATCCCTCGGATTACTCGTAGTGCGTGTGACTAAATAGGCTTTGGATTTATGTTGGCCGTCTATAATCAACTAATTATAGAACGATCATGAGTGGCACCTTACATCATGACCCCCAATTAATCGAAAGATCAACGGTTAACCTCAGAAGTAATTCTGAAACTCTTCAGCAGCTCTAATGAATCATGCCTCATTCCCTTCACCATCTTATACCCACTTGGTTCAGGACATGGTCTTTGTGTGTCAGTCCCCACTAGGCTGACTACGTCACACCTAGCCCAAGTAGTGTCTTTCTCGTCCTTTGGATTTCTAATTACTCTTATGTATTTAAGAGACTCATACTCTAAACATGATATGCTCTGACCAGAGGCTTTGAGTAACAATCCGACGATAGGCCTGAGTATACATCTCCTCACAAGGAGTGGTGAATCCTTTGTAGGCTGTTCAAACATCTTCGGGCACTTCGGCTTATACCCAACCATCCTGGGTCCACACCTCCTTGGAGATGCTTGCTTAAGATGTTAAAGTATAAGTCTCCATGACCAAGATGACTTGAACACCGTGTAACGCCCGACCTTATATCTACCCTAAAGGCGGGGTTACGGGTCCATACATTCGTATCATATTATCAAGTTAAGCATGTATATCCAAACAAAACAATTACAATACATGAACTAGTAATAAGCATGCTTATTGAAGACTAATTTACCAAGCATGGTTTTTCTTTTCTTTTATATCTACATGCATTTACAACCTAATAGGAAGATCATGTAACACACTAAAGCATGGAATAAACATGGTTTGAACAAGATACAACATAGGAATATAGCAAGAGTTATCTAGTCTTAGATACATGCAAAGGAAGCATTCATAAGAAACAGAAAATAGCAATTATCTAACATTTTACTTAGCATGCATACTACAAAGTTTAGACATTAATGATAGTGTTATCTAGCATGACATGGGTTCCATATCCCTAACTTAATCACAGTAGAGTAGTCATGATTACACATTCAGAGTATAGCAATACAATTTCAATCTTTCATAGGAAGCAGTTAGATTCTAGACAAACTAAGGTAGATAGAATCTTTCATCCTTTCCCGAGCCATCACCACACACATCCTCCAACCTTCCCTCTGCCTCTTCCTTTAGTTCGAGTATTTCTTACCGCTATCTGCAGCATAAGAAAAATAACAGGAACTAGTAAGCAAAACATGCTTAGTAAGAATCCGGGCCTACTCGCAAAATCCATATCAATACATCATATCATGTACACAATTATCAGATAAAATTATCAGCATCATAAGCATCTCATCAAAGCATCATAAACATCACATCAATTTATCTCTAAGTACTTTACGGAACAAGATCACATGATGAGAAATGTTTTTCAAAAAGGTTCCATAATGGTAAGTACTTCAAAATATCATATCATCATCCAGGGCCCAGTTGTCGTACCACATCATGCGCGTTCCCTAATAAATTGGGGTAGCGAGCCACCAATCTAATTAGAGCAGGACCCTTCCGTCCTACCAATGCCATGACCTTAACATGCTCATTGGATTTGTTTAACGACCCCCTTCCGAGTCGGGTAGACAACTTTCCAAAGTAAAGTAATTTATCATGCAATTACTCATATATGTATATGCCTAAAGGTACTCTTAATCACTTCTCAAAGGGACACACCACACATTCGGGTGCTCTTGATCCCCTAGGGACACACCACGCATTCGGGTGCTCTTGATCCCAGTTTCAATAGAGTATCCTTTTTAAGCATATTATCAACCACATCATGTTCATATCATAAGAGTGCCCCATGGGCTATAAGGCATGCTTTTATACCTAACAAGATAGGTCACATAAATTATACACACATCTCATATGTAGTAGCATGCTTCATGTTAACAATTGACCATGGTTTATACTTCAAAGTGAGGTTAGATTCCACTAACCCTAACTTACAAGGGTGGCCGAATGGTGTAACATGGCTAGGCTAGGTTTTTGACATCCAACCTTCACACAAACATTCACACAAACATGTTATCTACACCACTAATCATGGGAACATAATAGGATATCAAGCAACACAAAACTCTAGCCATTCTTCTCTTGGCCGAAACCTTGTAGGGTACCAAACCCTAGTTTTTGTCCTTCCAAAAATTTGGAAATATCGCATATGAGTATAAAGTCCCTAGGGGTACTAGTATATATCAAAGCTTGATCAAAGACCCCCTTCTTGGACCTCCAAGCATAGGTGGCTGAAACCCATTAAAGGACAAAACCCTAGGTTTTGTTCTTGACACCATGAAGAAAATCCATCTACATGTATACCCTAAATCTTAAGGTCTTCCCATGCATCAAAGTTGGATCAAAAACCTTCTCTTGGACCCCTTACAAGAGTTGGCCGAAACTTCCACTAGGGAAGTTCTTGTAAATTTTCAAAAGGATGAAACAAACATACATTCAATAACCATTATGCCACAGGCGAGAGGATACTTACATCCTAGCGCTGGAAATTTCTTTAAACCGTAGGGTACCCTACACTTGGAGGGTATGTGAAGATCCTCTTTTCTTCCAACTTTTCTCTAAGAGTTCCTTGGTCTTGGTACTTGGCTTTCCTCCTTGTAGTTGCCCTAGGGTTAGAACCCTTGGGTGAGGGTTTTCGAAAATGGAAGAAGAGAAGAAGGGGATGGTGGTTTCGGTGGGGGAAGGAAGAAGAAGAAGAGAAGAAAAGGAAGTTACTTCCAACTTCCCTTATTTATACTTCTCTCATGAAAAGACATGTCTCTTCACTCTTACCCACTTAACAAGCATGTTCCTTACTCCTTCTACATGAATTATTGCTTGGTTCATTGGTTATGACATGGTGAGTGCAACTAGGAGGTCCAAGGTTCAATCCTTGCTTCCTCCACTTTGCACTTTCTTTTTAGCACCATTCATTTCCAAGCCCAATAAACCAAGCCCATCATGAAATTTCATAATATGAATAATATTTTATGAATTCAGAATATTTCATAATATTCTAAAAATATTATTTCATAATATTTTTAGTATTCCATATTCATGAATATAATATTTCATGATAATAATATTTCATGAATATAATATTTCATGCATTCATAACATTTCATGGCATGTGATTGCATGAAATTCATATCATTTTATTATAACCATTTTCATACATTGTCATGATTTTACATTGACAAATTTGGGGTGTTACACACCGCAAGTCAAAGGAACATCGCACTTAAGCTGCGGTAAGAACTTCATTGACATATCTATATGTAGATTACCATATGAAGTTTTACAGCTAGTCACTCCAATGAACTAGTTCCCTTAACTAGCATCCATGTTTATCTCCGGACATCCCAATGTCACCAGCCAGTGAAAATCAGCTGATTAGAGAATAACCCATGCTAGTCTCAACAGAATTGATAGTGTCCGTTTTTATCAATTCATCGACTAGGGATATTTTCAATACTTCACAATTGCACATGTAGAGATAATCACTAGTTGTGATCCCATCACAAATTCTCTTATGCTGTGAATTGTATTGCGGACATTCAGTAGATGAGTTTAAGATCCCAATCAAATACATAAACATGTATACTCAAATAGTGAATTATCATTTATTAAAATAAATGTTTACAACCATAAGGCGATTGCCTTAGGACACTTCTCTTATATCACTAACAGAATACCTATTCATCTCTGAGAATCAAATCAAATCTGATGAGATAAATTATCTCCGCACTTTTATTTGAAGAGCTTCTCTAAAAAGGGCATCCAAATGTATAGGGGAAAAATATTGACCTCCTCCTCCATCCAACACACTCTCTTCCAAGATGACACAAAAACCAAATCACACAACCCAACCATTCAGGCAATCTTCGCATCCTGTTACCAGGTCCAGCCAATCTTGAAGACCTAGATCATGCCTAGGAAGCTAAGTAGGCACCTCAGGTGTACTTTTTCTCTTAAATAACAAAATTTTTAGATAATATATCATGACTTTATATATTGGTGTTTCTATAAATGTTGGCCATTTCACCAAACTCCACAGAAGCCATGACCAACCATACTAAGGGACTCGATAATTTGGGTACAAGTGTAATGCTAATGGCATCAAGGACAAGGCTCCTATACTGAACAAGCAAAGTAACACTACAAGAAAAAAGACCTATTGTGACATTTATTTTATGACACTTAATAGTAAATGTCATTATAAACTAATTATAATAACATTTATTAAAATAGAAATATTTTATAAATAAAATATCTGATTAAACTGTTTATCCTGACACATTTATAAATGCCTTTATAAACCTAAAGTTTTTCTTATTAAAACAGATAATTTATTTTTTTAAATTTATTTAATTAAGCTTTTTCTCACGGGACTCCTTCTCCATCTTAACCGCGCAATCGAGCCAATACCACCGTGAACCTTAAATTTTTCGCTTCGCCTACGCGTGAACAAAGACTCCTTCTCCTTTAATACAATGCCATAAGTTTTCGCTCGCCCGCGCCAGCACGCGAAAACCTAAATCGCAGCCTGCTCGATCGCCGCTCCTTTCTCCGTCGCTCGCTCGATCGCCTCTCCTTTCTCCCTTGCTCCTTGCTCGATCGCGCCTCCTACGTGAGTGCCTCCAACGCACCTCCACATATCCGAGCCCCTCCCCCTACGCGAGCGGCTTCAACCAGCGCACCTCCACCAGCCGGTCTGGGCTGCGCGAGCGCCTCCCCACGCGCGGCGCTCCTCCCCACCATGCCGTCTGCCCACCAACGATGTCTGCCCTACTTACGCGCCTCCCCATCAGCACGGTCATCTACCCTACTCGCCCGTCCTCGCCACACACACACCTCCCCGGCCACCAAAGCCATCTGCCCCGCTGTCTACCCCGTTGAGGTTATTTTTCTTTCCTCTTCCACCATCTTATGATCTAAATCCCTAGTTTGCAAGGTTTTTGTGTGCTCTGTTTAAGATTTGCGATTGAAGGTGAATTGAATTCAAGTTCTGTGAAACACTTAATTTTTTTTTTGTTTAAGAAAGCCCTCGTAGGTTTATTATCTAACTGCCTTGTTTAAGCCATCCTCTAACTGCCTTGTTTAAGAAAGCCTATATTTTCAGGAGGACATAGCATACCAAATTCATCTTGTTTAAGAAAGCCTATATTTAAGTTTGTGGAAGATCCTACTTTTAGTTTGTGGATTTAGCTTTAATATCCAAATTTGCTGAATTTCTGCAGCCAGAAGGACCAAAGACATTCTCGAGCATACATTAACTTTAGAAAACCAGAAGATGTGGTTGAATTTGCTGAGTATTCTGATGGGCACATATTCGTCAATGAGAAGGGTATTTAACTTCATTTCATTATCTCTGCTTTTCTCTGTTTGACCTACTCTGTTGTTACATCTTCCCTAATGATTAACTTGTAAGATTTCCTCTGTATAATTAAGTCCTTTTGGTTGCAACAAACCATTAGAACTCGATTAGTTTTATGTGCGTTTTTGCATGATGTGCTCTTGAAATATTTCATGCCAGGTGCTCAGTATAAGGCTCTTGTAGAGTATGCACCATCTCAACAAATTCCAAAGCTATGGTTAAAGAATGATGGCCGTGAAGGGACTATATCTAAGGGTAATCTATTTTCAACTTTGGTGCATATTGTCAAACTTTATTAGATTTGTGCTTGTCTCTTTTCTATTCTTACTAATTATCTGTTTTTCCTATGAACTTCTAGATCCTGAATACATTGAGTTTCTTGAACTTGTATCAAAGCTAGTAGAACATCTTCCTAGTGCAAAAATTCAGTTAGAGAGGAAAGAAGCTGAAAGAGCTGGTCAGTGGCTAAATGTAGCTGCAATGACTACCATCTTACTTAGATAGTACTGAGAAAGTAGTTGTCCAAATCATGTTGCTTAATTAAGAGAAAATCTTTCTTTCTTTCTTTTGTTTTATGTTCCATCTGTTTCTTTCACATAGGTGCTGCAAAGGATGCACTCATAGTAACACCATTAATGGATTTTGTTCGACAAAAAAGAGCAGCTAAAAATGGTTCTCAGGTATCATATTATCTCCAAAGTCACTAATTTATGTTGTATCAAGTTTATGGTGTTTAATGTAGCCATCTGTCATTGTCATTCAGCTTTTAAACTCGTCAGGTAAACTTCAGAATTCTTGTCTTCTAGATTCTGGGACTGCCTATTACCCTTGGCAAGATGACTGGGCATTTGTATTGTGAGGCTGATTGGCCATTAAGACACTTCGTGAGGGTGCTTTCTGAGTGGCATAAGCTTGACGGTTGGGTTCTCTATGGTTGATAGGAATTATTATTTTAAGAATGTGAATATAACAATGATTTCTATTATGAAACATGTCAAAGGAATCTATTTATTATGCTTATTTATTTACAAATTGATCAAGAAATCATTTTGCCCACTTCAATAAATCCTGATGCTGCATATCTATCTATTACTTATAATTTTCTTTTCAATAAATATTGAATTAGGTTTCATTTCGTACACGGTGGCATTTCATTTCATACACACTCTTATAGTATTTGGATACATATAATTGTTTGGATTTCAAACTGACTAACACTTTGGTTTTTTTTTTGCTGCTTTTGTTATAATATTTTTACAAGTTTAAATATTTTTATTTCTGCAGAAATTATCTGGTAGTGATAAAGTTAGTAAACGAGGAGTTCCTCCTGGCACTTCAAATTCCTCTGCAAAACGAGGTTCTGAGAGGCGTAGAGTTGCGACTTCAACTGTATGCATTCTTTATTTGTGTCTTCTTTTCCAGTTTGAACTGATTTTATGTCCTTCAAGTTCATGGGCATGAATGTGAGGCATTTTGTTTCTAGTATAGAGAGACGGTTCTCTATTTGGATTAAATTTTTAATCCGTAGACATAGAGAGGTCTCTCAGATATGACCCTGTGGTTGTCTTGGAAACCGCCAAGCCATACCAACAGTTGGTTATGCGGTTCTATTCTTGACACTATATCAGTAACTTTTTAACTCACTTTTAACTAGGGTAGAGTAAAGTTACTTTAATTTCCCTTTACCTCTCACCTATTCAACTCTTATTTTGTTATTTGTCTACCTATAGAGTTTATTATATCACTAAACATGCAGAATAAATTTATTTATCTTCGTTTTTGACCCCATATATCCATCTTATTCTTACAACTGTGCAATTCTTGTTGCAACATAATGAAACCGTCCTTCAGGTCGAACATCCATATATTCTTTGTCAAGACTGTGGTCATGTTACAATACTAGAAAAACTTGTGGGTTAGTTTAGCGAAAACTACAACAATAAAACTAGCAACAAAGGTAAATTTGTTAGTAGGAGCCCTAAACCAATTATGTGATGATTGACTAGGGACATTTTGTATCATATTCTATCATTAATAAAGACATGTTTGGTTATTATACTTACTTTGTATTTGTGTCAAATAACTAAGTATAATAATGTCCTTGTGTAGTAGGTTCTTATCTATATTATATCGATTAGTTGAATCGATAGTGAGATAATGTAGAGAACACTACACTAAATTATTCCTAGTCAAACATTAATATTCAGGGACAATATTAATGTATGGAGACTAGCATGTAGGTCAACTGATGACTTGAGCTCATAAGTCATGAATATGTGATATCAAGTTGACACATGAGTATACATTGGAGAATGTGTACTGAATTAACCCGTCAGGAGAAAGTTTCATAGATTATCATATGAGTGTCATAAACTTTCTCATGTGACTATTAGTATGAATAGCCCTTAGACCTGAAGTCACTACGGTTCCATACATAAGGAGTTATGTACTTTGGTATCGTCAAACATCACCCGTAACAGGGTGGACTATAAAGGTGATCACTGGGTATGTAATGAATTATGCGGAGAGATGTGAGTGATGTAGATGAGATCTATCCCTCTCATATGACGGGAGTGATATCTGTGGGCCCCTTGATCGAGTAGGACTACTGAAACGCATGACCATGCTCAAATAAGCCAATATGAGATATTGAGCTTATTTGTTTGAGTGAGTCTACTCGGGGATCAAGAAACATAAAGATTGATTGAGGATGACATGGTCTATGCCTTATTGGTCAATCTAGATATCAAGGATAGAAGGACAAGGTCATACATTATCATAGTTACGGAGGTTTAGTCGGATCTCGACTTTTCTTGTTACTTGGGTAGCAATGATACATTGCTAGATGCTACTCATTGCTTATGTGTCTAAAGCGTTTAGGCGCATTGCCAATGTCACGAGAACCTATTGGGTCACACACTAAGGATATGATGCTTCGGGAGCTTGAGTTGGGAACTCGGGAGATCTGAGCCCGAGTTAGGAACTTGGGAGGTCAGTTCAGGAGCTCGAGTTAGGAACTCGGGAGCGCGGGTCGGGAGCTCGGCACTCGGTAGACTGAGCTGGGAGCTCGACAGACTGGGTCAGGAGCTCGGCACTCAGCAGACTGGGCTGGGAGCTCGGCAGACTAGGTAGGGAGCTCAGAGCTCGGCAGACTAAGCTGGGAGCTCGGCACTCGGCAAACTGGGCTGGGAGCTCGGTAGACTGGGTCGGGAGCCCGGTACTCGGCAGACTTGGTCGGGAGCTCGGGGACTCGGTTGACAGACTTGGTCGGGTGCTCGAGGACTTGCTCAAGAGACTTGGTCAGGAGACCTGGTCGGAAGCCCGAGAGGCCCGGTTGAAATTGCATGGAAATTCATTAAAGTGTTTAATGAAGGAAAGAGAAAAGCCTCTCTTCATTGGATAAAGAGGAGGTGAAGAGTCACATGAAAAGATGTGTTCTTTATTAACTTTAATGAAGGGAAGTCAAAGAGACAAAAGACTCTTCATATTCATGGGATGAATATAAAAGAGGGTCTAGTCAATTTTGAATAAAGTAAGTGTGTTTTTCTTTCTTCCCTTCCTCTCTTCTTCCTCTCCTCCCTCTTGGCCGAAACCCTTGTGGGTTCTTGGTGGTCTTGTGAACTACCTCAAGTTGCTAGCACAACTAAGGTAGTTCTTCTCGAAGTTGAGAGATCGTGTCCGTGTGGATACGAATAGAGGCACGAACATTTGAACGTGCAAGAGATCCAGCGCATCTTAGACTAGCGGGATAAGCAAAGAGCACACTCCAAAGGTATACACTTTAGATAGATCTATTAGATAGATGAACATTTTACGAGTTTTCTTTCGCATGGATCGCTCGTGGGTTCTTATTCCCGCTGCATTTTATATTTTTGTCGCCGAGAGAACCCAACAAAATTTACCTGTTCCTAGAGAAGGATAGCTTCACAAACATCATATTTGTACTCCGATAGCTCAAAAATTTTAAATTGTGCATTATACTGTAAAGTAGAAAAATACAAATTTTGATTTTTCTTTAAAAAAATTTCTTATGGAAGCAAGATAAAGTAAAGAACTAAATTTGAACAAATAGTTGAAAATTTTGACCCAAGTGTTGTTGGTACCTTGAAGAAATTTGAGGACCAATTTACAGTGGTCAATGATTTCTGTAGTAAGCTTAAGTCCTTTGATTGCCTAAACAAAGTCATATGGTTAGCATATAATTATAATATCTAAAGTTCAAAAGTTTGTTCATTGCATAACAATAAACACCAACTGTAAATGGATATAAAGAGTTACAGGTATGTCTAAAAACCATGTTCTAAGGCCGCTTGTTCTAGAAAAACACTAATTGATTTGACACAATATATGTTGAGCATAGGCTAATCCATTATATAGATAAATAGCTAAATTTAGATAATTTTCGGTAAAATCATACTTTGGAAAAAACTTCTTTTACAAAAATTCCAATCTGTGTTTTCAATTGTATTTCCACTTTAGTTTAGTCGGTTATCTCCATAAGAAGCAAAGCCATCAATGCACTTCCTCCTACACAACTTAACTGATCATCTTTAAGAAGAAACTCCACATCATCGAATTTTATACAAGCTTCTGCCACTGTGCCATATTCCACATGCACCTTTTAAAAATATCTGGTCATATCATAGAATATCTAAACTTCATCACCAAGTTTCTCGTTAAGACTAGCAAAACCTACATAGAAGATCCTGTTACCAAGGTTAATTCGTACAATCATAACCATCAAGAGGATAGGTAAATAGATTTAAAAAAAACAATAGCGCTAATGCAAATTACAGACCAACAGAACAAGTTTTTGTGGGATCGTTATAATCGATAGAGGAGGAGGGGGATGAATAGCGATTACTGAAAATTTTTCAGGAAATTAGAAAACATAGCGGAAGAATAAAGAAACAATGCTAACAAGTTTCTTTTTACATGGTTCGGAGTCTTTAACGGCTCCTACTCCAAGGCCCAATATCCTTGACCGTTTGCGATGGACAATTCTATATTTCGAATATGATTTACAAATTAGATAATTCGAGTACAAATTAAACAGCCAAATTAAAGTATACCGACACACCAAAAAGGTTGTGAAGCGCCTCGGGCAACGTGTCATCGATCTTGATCATTGGCGGCGCGGGAAACTCGAGCATGGAAGAGATTCAGAGAGTGTTGGAGTGCTTGAGTCGCAAGAAAGCTGTTCTGAAAGTATTCTGAGTTCATATGGAAAGCAAAGGGGTGAAGCCCCTTATATAGCCTGTTCTCGGGCGCCCCTGGCTCTTGGGCGCCTGCCACGTGGAGCGAATCGGGCGCGTGCTTAACAAACATGGCCAAAACTCTATCCTTCGGTCTTGGGCTCCTGGGACCTTTGAGGCGCCTGAGATGCTAATGTGGCAACCTGCCAGCTCAGCCTCTCACCTGCTGGAAACGCCTCAAGATAGGCGCCTGTTAGATGTAAGGTGCCTGGTCTCTCGGGCGTCTGAACCCTTTCAGGCACCTGGGATGCAGCAGCTACTCCCTTTCACTCCTGTAACCAGGGTTAGTCCAAGAATAGTATAATATTAATAAATTCATGCATGGGTAACAGCCGAAGCTGTCTTGGTTTGACTTTGAATTTCAAAATGAAACCCTAGGTCGAACCGACACCTACTGTTGTCCTCTTTCGAGGAACACGTCCTCACCTACTCCTCTTAGGAGACGCTACCTTTTGCCAACCAGCTTCTCCGGTTGGACTTTTGATCGGCCTCCAAGACTTTCGGATCTCGAGACGTCCGTATCTCGACCCGTCTCTACTTCTATCCGCAATCCTCGCTCGACTAAGACTTCTACCCAATCTTCCAGATCAGAACTTCGGTGCCCAGTCCACGACCAGGACTTCTTGCCCAACCCTCGGTCAGGTCTTCTTGCTCAACCCTTGCAAGTTAAGACTTCGTGCCTAGGTGAACTAGGGCTTTCCTGCACACTTGGTAAATCTATTGATTACAATATCAACTTAACTTTGAACCCTTTGCCATTATCAAAACCAAGTTCGATCTGGTGCTTCCAGCACCAACAATCTCCCCCTTTTTGATTTATGACAACACTGTTCAAAAGTTAAGTTAAAAATAAACGTGAAAAAAACATCATAGTTATACACTGGAAGAAATTTTCTACTCCCCCCCTTGATTAGTACTCTCCCCCTTTTCCCATAAAATATTTTCAATATTTTTTGAAAAACTTAGCAAAAATTTGAAATATTGCATAAAGCTTCTTCTAATTGAAAATCTTCACCTGAAGCTTTTGAAAACCTGTAATTTTCTATTTGAAAGTTTTTCTAAGTATTGAAAAAAAATCCAAAAAACTTTTGAGTAAGTGAAAATATTTTCTCTGAAAAAGAGTTTAATTTTTAGAAAAAATATTTTCTCAAAAGATTTTCTGAAACAAAGTTTTCTTTTACTCTTACTTTTTAGAAAAAGAGGAAAAGTAAAATTTTTAAACTTCTCTTTTTTAAAAAAAAAGAAGATTTGAGGAAAAAACTTTACTTTTTCAAAAGAAGATTTTGAGGGAAAGAAAACAAAATTGAGGGGAAAAAAAATTTAACTTTACTTTTTCTACTCTCCTCCTTTACCATATATCAAAAAAAAATGAAAAATATGTTTGGTATGAAAATATAGTTGTGTATCAGAGCCTACTTGTTTTGTAAAAATAATAAAAGAAACTGTAATAATAAAAGAAATGAACTAAGTTTGACCCAAATAGTAAGTGTTGAACCTAGTTATCATTCTAATGAGTCCAAGCATGAAAAAAATTTTAAAAAAATGGATCAAATTAATTCCTTTCGGTCCCTGTCTAACCTAGTTTGCTACTTACTAACTGTTATATAACAATAACTTTCACTAGGGTTAGTCAAGTTAAGTAGTCTGATCAAGTTAGACTTTCTAAGCTTGAATACTTAACTTGATTGCTGTTCAATTGTATTTATCACCCCAACTGCTCTTGAAGCACTGACTTAAAGCGTCTTGAGTCAAGGCATAAACCTAAGCATCTCAACCCAATCTAGGTTATCAATTAAAGTATCCTAATATGTTTGTGAGATGCTGACTTCTAGATTTATAGGAGCATGCAATGCTAGGGTTAAGTCTTAAGCTAAATCCATTTCATAAAAAACCCTAGTTTTTGAAGGGGTTATTTTTTGTTTAAAAAAAAAGTCAAAAAAGACTTTTTAAATCAATATGATTTTGAATACAAACTTGCAAGATAATAACGAACAATTTAAAAAATAGTCCTATTCTACTAAACACATTCCTAGCTGCCTTCATAGTGAACTAAACTCAGACTCAGGTAGTGGTTTAGTGAAAATATCGGCTAGGTTAGATTTTGAGTCAATATGTATAAGTACAATTTCGCCCTTAGCTCCGTGATCCCTAATAAAGTGGTGCCTGACTTCAATATGCTTAGTTCTGGAATGATGAATAGGATTTTTGGTAAGATTGATTGAACTTATATTGTCAACAAATACCTTAGTCTGGGTGTAGTCTAGGTTGAAGTCCTTAAGGGTATGCATCATCCATAAAAATTGGGCTACACATTCCCCTAGGGCAACATATTCTGCTTTAATTGTGGATAAAGCAACATAATGTTGCTTTCTACTGCACCAGCTAACTAGACTTTGTCCTTGTAACTGACAGCTCCCACTGGTACTTTTTCTATCTAACTTACAACCTGCATAATCTGAGTCAAAAAAATTCTTACAATTCAAAATTGGACGTCCTAGGGTGCCAAATACCTATATTTATGGTCCCCTTAATATATCTAAGGATCCTTTTAACTGCAGTTAAGTGGGACTCCTTAGCACAAGTTTGGTACCTGACATAAATACCTACTATAAAAAGAATATCAGGTCTACTCGCAGTTAGGTAAAGCAAACTTCCTATAGCACTTCAATAGTATTTTAAATCAACTGGCTTACCTTTAGGATCGTTATCTATTTTGGCATTTGTGGTCATGGGAATACTTAAATTCTTTGAACTATCCATTTTAAATTTCTTAATTAATTCTTTTGCGTATTTTGATTGGTGAATGTAATTTTCATCCTTGGTTTGTTTAATTTGTAAACCTAAAAAGAAGGTTAATTCTCCTACTAGGCTCATTTCAAATTCCTTTTCCATAATTTTAATAAAGTCTTTTAAGAAATTAGTGTTAGTTGACCCAAAAATTATATCATCTACGTAAACTTGGGCTACAAAAATATCTTTTTCTAATGTTTTAACAAATAGGATTGAGTCAATTTGTCCTTGGTTAAAACCTTTAGAAATTAGATTGGTGGATAATCTTTCATACCAAGCCCTAGGTGCTTGTTTTAACTCATAAAGAGCTTTCCTAAGTTTGAATACATAATTAGGGTAGTCAAGATCCTCAATGCCTGGGGGCTGTCCTAATAAATTTCCTCTTTTATAAAACCATTCAGGAAGGTAGACTTGACATCCATTTAAATCCCCTATTGGCTCCAAAGGTTAGTAGCATCCTAATTGACTCAAGTCTAGCTACAGGGGCATAGGTTTCATCATAGTCTAACCCCTCAACTTGACTAAATCCTTTAGCTACTAAGCGAGCTTTGTTTCTTACTATTTCACCTTGGTTGTTCAACTTATTCCTAAATACCCACTTAATGTCTATAATGAACATACCTTCTAGTTTAGGCACTAAGTCCAAGACTTGGTTTCTATCAAATTGTGCTAATTCTTCTTGTATAGCAATGATCCAGTCTGGGACAGGTAAGGCCTCTTCTATAGTTTTTGGTTATATTTTTGAAATTAGTGCAACCTGACTTAGGTTCCTATAGGAAGTCCTTGTTCTAACCCGTAAGGTTGGATCACCCATAATTTGGTCAGTTGAGTGATTTAGTCTGGGGTTCTTAAATCTCTTAGAACTTGGTTCAGCCTCAAGTATAGCTGGTAGGTTTTGGGTTGGAATAGATTCAACAAATTGGGTTAGTTTAATTATTGGATCAATTGTTGGTTCAGTTATTGGTTTAATTTCGTCTTGATCTTGACTCGAAGTAGTTGGATTTGATGAATTGGTTAAGTTAATTGTGTTGGGTGAAATATTTGGTTTTGTTACAATTTCTTCATCAAATATAACATTCATGGTTTCTTCAATTTTAAGGGTATGTTTATTATATACCTTATATGCCCGACTCGTGGTTGAGTACCCTACAAAAAATCCTGGGGTTGATTTAGATTGGAATTTTCCTAGGTAGTGCTTTGTATTTAGGATATGTACCTTATACCCAAACACCCTTAGATAATACAAGTTGGGTATTCTATGGTAATAGATTTCATACGGTGTTTTATTGTGTCTTTTATTTATTAGGACCCTATTTTGAATATAACAGGCGGTGTTAATTGCTTCTGCCCAGAATTGATTAGATAAACTATATTCGTTGAGCATGGTCCTAGCAGCTTCTTGAAGGGTTCTATTTTTTCTTTCAACTATCCCATTTTGTTGGGGAGTTCTTGGACAAGAAATTCATGAATATAGTCATTTATTTTACATAACTCATTCAACTTTGGGTTTTCAAATTCTCCCCCATGATCACTTCTTATTCTTTTAATTTGAGTATCTTTTTGATTTTCTAGTATTTTACATAAGTTGTTAAATGATTCAAATGTTTCATCTTTGGTTTTTAAAAACCTAACCCAGGTAAATCTAGAATAACCATCAATAATTACTAAGCAGTATCGATTTCCGCTTAGTGACTTGGCTCCATGAGCATCAAATAGGTCTAGGTGTAGGAGCTCAAGCATAGCTTGGGTAAAATATGATTGTGTGGATTTATGGGTTGATTTTGTTTATTTACCTTGTTGACATGGGTTGCAGATTGAATTTTCAAGATTTTTAATTTTAGGGATTCCCTTAACTAGTCCATTTTGACTTAATTTAGAAATTAATTTTGTGTGACTGTGACCTAGTCTTCTATGCCATAAGTTAGTTTCTTATAGTTGGGTTAGAAGACACTTAGGTGTTGAGGGTAGGTTAATAGTATAAATATTATTCTTTCTTACTCCCTTAAGGGTTATTTTTGAATCATGTAAGTTCCTAATAAGGCAGTCAAAGTTGATGAAGGTGACTACATAACCAGTATCACACAATTGACAGATGCTAAGTTAAACTTGAAATTATCAACCTATAAAACTTTTTTGATAATAAAATTAGAATTTAATTCAATGTTACCTGACCCAATTACCTAAAGTGTGGCATTGTTGCCAAATGCCACTAAGCTTAGGTTTTTGTATTTGATTTTGGTGAGCTTCAATTTATCCCCAATCATGTGTCTGGAGCATCCACTATCCAACATTTACTGGTCCGAACCATTATGCTCGTACACATAAAATATTCTAATTTGGATCCATTTACATAGAGGTGTAAGAATAGATTGATTGATTTTCACTGCCTAGTCTATCTCACCCAGTCTGGGTTATCAGTCATGTTATTCTTATGAGTATTTTTGTGAGACAGGTTTTTCAACTTGAAATTATTAAATTTAAATTTTGAAAATATTAAGTTTATTTTTGAAAATATTAGTTTGTTTTTGAAAATATTAAGTTTAATTTTGAATTGAGAAATTAATTTAAATTTTTAATCTTTAATTAAGATTAATTAAAGGTATATTAAAGGTAAAATTAATTGAGTTGGTTGGGTTGGACTACATTATTAGTTCCTAAACATTTCACCTATTTCTAAGTGACAAAACAAGTATCCTTATCTGTTTTGTGAGATGTATTAATTTTATATTTGATTTTATGTTATCACTATGATTAGATTGAAACTTGTGTTAGATTTAGTTTAACAATTAGTAAGTTGAAAATAAACTTCGATAATTGGCTTCCAGGTCTTGGCAAGGCACAGAGGCCTTCTTTGGTCGTAACCTTAATAGATTATCAACCCTTTCCTAGACAAAGCCTTTTAAAGAAATTTTATTCTCAAATTACTTTTTGAGAAATCCTGGTCTAACTAGTTGAGGATCTGGCGAGGTAGCTTCGTTCAATTCCACCAAACTAAAAGGACCAAATAGGGTACGCCTTACCCTACCTGACTATCTAGAAAACTTCCCTAACGTACTATTATCTCGCCCTATCTTAATACTAGGTTGTGCTAGTTTCAGTCAAGTCAGATCCTTATCTAACCGTTTCTAAGTCTAAACATAATATTTTTGTAAAAAGAAAATAAACAAGCATCAAATAGCAAGAAAAGAAATAACTTATCTAAGTATAAAAATGGTTTTTATATTGGCTTCCCCTGGACTGAAGCCTCGGTATGGGCTAGGCAAGATGTGAAACTTGTCCTTGGGAATCCAATATTGGTTTGGTCCATCTTGATTAGTCAAGCATAACTTGGGGACCCATGCTTAGACTCGGATTCTACTTTGGTTCAAAACTAACCAAGTCCGGATCGGTTTAGAACTGATTTTTGTTTTCCAAGAATCATGTCAAGACTCTTGGAACCCAAGGTAAATCGTTCTAGTGCAACTCTAAGTTCCTTTACCTGAGATTTCAGGGAGGAATTCTCTTGCTCAAGTTTTTGGACTTGAGTGGAGGTTTCTTCCTGAACTAGTTCAGTTAAGGAGCTAGAGTTGACTCCCGCTTTCAGGATTTTGACTTCCTGTCGGAGAGATTCGATCCGAACATTGGCTTTGGACAACTTACTAGACAGATATGATATTAAGTCGGAAAGCTGAGATTCGGGATAGCCTTTTACCGTTATTCGCCCGTCTTCCGAAATTGAGAGCTTTTCGGTTCTGTCGCTTTCTTCTAGTTCCGACTCTGATTCAGTGTCAAGATTGTCTAATGCTGTCAGCGCGAGAAGGTTTGTGTGTGGTACTTCTTCTTCTTCTTCTGAAGATGACTCATCCCACGTAGCTTTGAGGGCCTTCTTCCTCTGGCTCTTCTTGTTCTCCTTCAAGTTGGGACACTCCGATTTGTAGTGACCCTTTTTGTTACACCCATAATAGGTTACTTCATTTTTCCCTTTTTGACTGGTAGAAGGTTCGGCTGAATCATCCTTTTGTTGGAACGCCTTTTTCTTCTTCCTTTGGCCCTTGATCATCTTGTAGTGGCTCCGGGCCATCTGGACCAACTCCGGATAATCGATTCCATCATCGTCAGATTCTGAGTCAGAATCTGACTTGGGTATCGATTGCGATTTTTTCTTCTTTTGCTTCCCAGGGACTTTTCTTGCAAAAAGAGCTATACCCTTTTCGACCTATGAAGCATTAGTTTGTTCATGGAGTTCTAACTCAGAAAAGAGTTTATCTAATTTAATATCTGAAAGGTTGCTTAAAACCTTGTAAGCATCTACCATAGATGCCCACAAAGAATTGTTGGGGAACGAGTTTAGAGTATACCTGATTAAGTCACGATTTTCAACCTTGTGACTTATCGTGTGTAGACCATTCATCAGTTCTTGGATCCTTGCGTGAAGCTATGCAGTTATTTCGCCGTCTTGCATTTTGATCGTATATCGCTTGTTGAGAAGGAGACCTCGCTTACTGATTCTCGTGTTCGACATCCCTTCGTGCAGCTCGATCAATTTGTTCCATAGTTCTTTAGTGCTGCTAAACAAGTCGACGCGGTTGAGTTGCACCTTCGTCAATCCACACTGGAGGGTCTGAGTAGCTTTGGCGTCCGCTTCTATCTTCTTTTTGAGTGAAGCGTCCTACTCAGAGTATCCTTGAATTTCTCCTTGCGAGTTCCTTGGGATCTCCAGTCCAGACTGGATTATGATCCACATTTTCACCTGAGTTTTTTGGTGGACCTCTATTCTGCTCTTCCAGTAGGAGAAATCCTCTTCGGAGAATAGAGGAGGGCGTGCGGTGTTGTAGACTTCTTGCATAGCCATTTAAATTATACCTAAAATTTAGAAAAAAAACAAAGCAAACTTGTTCCAAGACTTTGTCATGGATTAGTAGTGCGGCATAAAAAGAATAAAATAAAAAAAATTGAGTGGTGTTGCACCAACCTCGAAGAACGAAAAAACTTTACGAAAAAATATGAAAAAAAATAATTCTGAAAAACCTGCTTAGTTGGCGGTTTCACCAAGGTTGAGCAACCCGCTCTGATACCACTTGTGGGATCGTTGTAATCAATAGAGGGGGGGGGGGTGAATAGCGATTACTGAAAATTTTTCGAAAAATTAGAAAATGCAGCGGAAGAATAAAGAAACAATGCTAACAAGTTTCTTTTTACTTGGTTCGGAGTCTTTAACGGCTCCTACTCCAAGGCCCATGGTCCTTGACCATTTTCGATGGGCAATTCTATAATTCGAATATGATTTACAAATTAGATAATTCGAGTAGAGAATTAAATAGACAAATTAAAGTATATCGACGACACCGAAGAGGTTGCGAAGCACCTCAGGCAGCGTGTCGTCGATGTTGATTGTTGGCGGCGCGGGAAACTCGAGCACAGAAGAGATCCGGAGAGCGTTGGAGTGCTTGAGTTGAACGAAGGCTGTTCTGAAAGTATTATCAGTTCATATGGAAAGCAAAGGGGTGAAGCCCTTATATACCCTGTTCTCGGGCGCCCCTGGGCTCGTGGGCGCCTGCCACATGGAGTGAATCAGGCACGTGCTTATCCGCAAACTCGGCCAAAACTCTATCCTTCGGTCTTGGGCGCCTGGGACCTTTGAGGCACATGATGGCTCATGGGCGCCTGAGATGCTGGCGTGGCAACCTGCCAGCTCAGCCTCTCACCCATTGGAAACACCTCAAGACAGGTGCCTGTTACTTGTCAGGCGCCTGGTCTCTCAGGCACCTGAACCCTTTCAGGTGCCTGGGATGCAGCAGCTACTCCATTTCACTCCTGCAACCAGGGTTAATCCAAGAACAATATAATATTAATAAATTCATGCATGGATAATAGCTGAAGCTGTATTGGTTCTGACTTTGGATTTCAAAATGAAGCCCTATGTCAAACCGACGCCTACTGTTCCCTCTTTCGGGGAGCACGTCCTCACCTACTCCTCTCAGGAGAAGTTACCTTTTACCAACCGGCTCCTCTGGTTGGACTTTTGCTCAGCCTCCAGACTGCCGGATCTCAAGACGTCCGTACTTTTGTCCGCAATCCTCGCTCGGCTAAGACTTCTGCCCAATCATCCGGATCAGGATTTCGGTGCCCAGTCCACGACCAAGACTTCTTGCCCAACCCTCGGTCAGGTCTTCTTGCTCAACGCTGCAGGTTAAGACTTCGTGTCTAGGTGAACTAGGACTTTCCTACACACTTGGTAAATCTATTTGATCACAATATAAACTTAACTTTGAACTCTTTGCCATTATCAAAATCAGGTTCGATCTGGTACTTTCGACACCAACAGTTTTTTTCTGTCTAAAATAATTGTATAATATGCACATCTTCTACAATAGCTTGAAAAAATAAGAATAAAAATAACCAAAGTGTATTGTGGTCATATTTTCTACTTCTAATTTATTACATTCTCAACACTTTAAAGGTTCTGTATTTTCCTCTCAATACACTTTCATTTGCATCAGGTATTTGAGTTGCAAAATAACAAAACAAACTCAAGTGAACTTACTGCATACATAGCTAGCAACAATCTTCCAATTCTAATTTCCAACCAATAAACTTACATGTTTTTTCAAAAGAAATTCTATGGTAACCTAGGATATACCAACACCATTTTTGTTACCTTAGCTATTAGTACCACAAAATCACACATTCAATATGTTTGTGTAGCTTCACGGAAAAATGGTTCTATTATTAATGATGTTAACTAAAGAATTAAATTAATAAGATGATGCAAGTAGCATCACGAAACAAAGTGATGCTCATTGTAAATATACTAGTCAATAATGTGTGTTGGTGAAGAAACCAAAATGAAGCAGAAATTATAGGAAATCACATACCCTTAAGAGTACGAGGCTTGTTCTCTTGCCGACAAGCAATATAGAGACAGGTAGCTAAAATTGTATCTTTATTTATCCCTCTAACAGACTTTAGGTCTTCAGGTTTCTAGAATATCTCATTAGCACGATCCTTAAAATGATAAAAGAAAAAACTTCAATAGAGGAATAAAGACATGCACAAATAACCGATTAAATTGACATTTTTTCTTATTGAGAATAATAAATATCATTACTGACAAATTACCATCACAAACATCGACATTAATTGGCTGGTGCTATAAAATTTCAATATCTAGCTAGTGTCTAAGTCATTAATTAGTATGAACCTTTATAGTGTTGGTGCCAGAAGCACCAGATTAAATCTGGTTTTGATAATGACAAAAGTTCAAAGTTAAGTATTAGTTTGGATCTAACATGTTTCACTAAGTGTGCATGAAAGTCCTAGTTTAACTAGGCACGAAATCTTGACCTGCAGGGTTGAGCACGAAGTCCTGGTCGAGGACTGGGCACGAAGTCCTGGTTGAGGGCTGGACATCGAAGATCTGACCGAGGGTTGGGCATGAAGACCTGGTTCGGAAGACTGGGCACGAAGACTAAACGGGGGGTCTGGCACCGAAGTCCTGATCCGGAAGATCAGGTAAAGTTTTAGCTGAGCGAGATGGACAAAAGTAGGGGAGGATCAAGGTATGAACGTCTCGAGATCCGAAGCTTCGGAGGCCGAGCAAAAGTCCAACCAGATGTGTCGGTTGGCAACAGGTAACTTCTCTAGAGCGGAGTAGGTGAGGACACGTTCCCCGGAAGAGGAACAGTAGGCGTCAGTCCGACCTAGGATTTCATTTTGAAATCCAAAGTCAGGATTAGACAACTCTCTAACAATGACGAAATTCTACTCCTATCCAGAAACGATCCAGAAACGTCAAAATGCTACTCCGAAATGCTACTCCAACAACGACATACTCACTTTCCATTTCAGTTGTAAGTTGTTGGTATAATTTTACTATTTCTTTTATACTCAGAATTGCATATTTGTAACATCGTTTTGCAAACTTATAGAATTGTCCAATATAAATGGTCAAGGATGGCCTTGGAGTAGGAGCTGTTATAGACTCTGAACCAAGTAAAAACAAACCTGTTAGTGGTGGTTTTGACTTGTGCTTATTATTTCTGTTGCGTTTACTCTTTACTCAAATCAGAGAAATTTGACAATAGATATTCACCCCCCTCTATCGATCTCACCGATCCCACAAGTGGTATTAGAGCAAGATTTTCTCAAATTCAGTGAAACCACTAGTTAAGCCATTTTTTTCAAATTGTGATTTTTGAATTAATCAGAAAATGTATTCTTGTCTATTTCTGATATTTTTTTGTTTTTTTTTCAATCGCAAGTTTTTCATTTCTCGAAGTTGATACAACACCACTAGAGATTTTTTTTACTTATATTTCTTCTCGCACTACTAATCCAAGACCAAGTCTTGGCACAAGTTTTCTTATTTTTTCTCTCTTGCAGAATTTCTCTATCTTAAATGGCCTAACAAGAAGGATACAATATTGCCCGTCCTCCTCTCTTCTCGGGAGAGGACTTCAGCTACTGGAAGAGCTGCATGGAAGTCCATCTGAAAACTTAGGTGGAAATGTAGATCATTATCCAAGCCGACCTCAGAATTTCAAGGAATGTTCAAGGCGAGCTTTAGGGATACACTGAATGGGACGTAACCCTGAAAAAGAAAATAGAAGCTGATGCCAAGTCAACTCAGACTCTCCAGTGTGACCTCACCAAGGTGGAACTCAACTGCGTTGCCCCCTTCAATAGCACTGAAAGAACTTTGGAATAAGTTTATCAATCTTCACGAAGGGACCTCCACACGAAGATAAGCAAGCAAGACCTACTTTTGAACAAACTATACAATATAAAGATGCAAGAAGGTGAAACTACTGCACAACTATCACGCTCGCATCTAGGAGCTAATGAACGATCTTCATGCAATCGACCACAAGGTTGAAAATTGAGATCTTATACGATATGCACTAAACTCTTTCCCAAGAAATACGTTGTGGGCATCTATGGTAGATGCTTACAAAGATTCAAGGGATCTTTCCAAAATTAATTTAGATAAATTATTTTCTGAGCTTGAATTGCATGAACAAAGTAATACTACACAGGTCGAGAGAGGTATTGCTTTTGTTGCAGGTAAAATCAAGAAGAAAAAGCCGCAACCAAAACCCAAGTCTGACTCTGACTCGGAATCTGACAAAGATGACATTGACTACATCGAACTAGTCAAGATATTTCGGAGTTAGTACAAGAAAAGCAAAAGTCAGAGGAAGAAGAACTTGGTTCAGTCACAGGATGATCTGACTAAACCAAGCACAAGCCAGAAGAACAAGACAGAGATCACCTGTTATGGGTGCAATAAGAAGGGCCACTTCAAATCTGAGTGTCCCAGCTTAAATGGAGCGAAGAAGCAATGAAGAAAGAAGGCGCTCCAAACTACGTAGGATGAATCATCCTCGGAAGACGAAGAAGAACTACCCCACTCAAACCTTCTCTTGTTGACGACATCAGATGAACTCGACACCAAGTTCGAATCAGAAGCAGAGCTAGAGAAAAGCTATGGAACCAGAACAATCTGCTTGTCGGAAAACAACCAACTCACTGTAAGAGGTTTCTCTAAAGTTGAATTATATGACCTTATCTTTTATCTATCATGTAAGTTGGCTAAATCCAACGTCCGGGTTATGTCCCTCCAAAAGGAGGTAAAATCCCTTAAGGAGAGGCTAACTCAAGTCCTTGACTGAGACTGTTCAAGAAGGAATCTCCACTCAAGTCCAACAACTTGAGGAAGAGAATTCCTCCCTGAAAACTAAAGTCCAAAAACTTAGAGTTACCCTAGAGCGGTTCACTTTGGGTTCCAAGAATCTTATCATGATTCTTGGAAAATAAAAGGTCGTTCTTAACCGATCCGGGCTTGGGTATAGAACTAACTCACGGTATAGATCTTATTATTCAATTCTAAACCGCACTAGCATCCGAGTCTAAGCATGGGTCCCCAAATATAGCTTGACAAATCAAGCAGGACCAAACCACTATTGGATCCCCAAGGACAAAATTCATTTTCTAGATAGTCCATATCGAAAAAAATTGCTTGAATAGAAATGGTCATATCAAGGCTTTAGTCCAGGGGGAGCCAATAGAAAAACTATTTTTATTATTAGATGATTTCTTTGTATGCTTGTAAAAATTGGTTGAATGTTTGTTTATTTATTTTTCTGCGAAATTATCATGCTTACGAATAGAAATGGTTAGATAAGGATCAGACTTGATTGAAACTCACAACCTAGTATTAGGTGAGGCGAGCTGAGAGTACGTTAGGAAGCCTATCTAAAGAGTCAGGTAAGGTAAGGAGTACCTTATTTGGTCTTTTTAGCCCGGTGGAACTAGCCGAGCTACCTCCCCACATCCTTGACTAGTTAGACCAAGGTTTCTCAAAGAACTTGAAAATACAATTTCTTTAAAAGACTTTGTCTAGGAAAGGGTCATTGCTCCGATACTCAAGAAAGCCCCTGTGCCTCGTCAAGACCTGGAAGCCAATTATTGAAATTTATTTTTAATTTATTACTTGTTAAACTTGAATCTAACTCAAGGTTCAATCAAATCTTAGTTTTCAATTTAAATTTACAGATAAAATTTGACATATCTCATAAAACAGATAAGGTTTCTTGTTTTGTCACTTAGAAATAGGTGAGATGTTTAGGACCCAAAGGGATTCTTCAAACCCAACCAACTTCACAAATCTAATTAATTTCACTTTTATTTTAATAAATCTAATTCAAAATTTTACCTTATTAAAATTCTAACTTAAAATCCTTAACATAATTTAATTTTCAAACTCAAATTTTAACTTAATTTAAACTTAAATTCATTTTCCAAAATTTAAACTTGAATTCCTTCTTCAAAATTCAAACTAAATTCTAAAATTAACTTAATAATTTTTTTAACTTAATAAAAACTCAACTAAATTTTCAAACTTAATTCCTAAAATTAACTTAACAATTTTTTAATAAAAACTTTGCTAGTATCGGAAGCACCATATCGAACATTATTTCAATATTGGCAAAGCGTCCAAAGTTAAGTATTATTGGTGATCTAATGAGTTTCATTAAGGATGCAGGAAAGTCCTAGTTTACCTAGGCACGAAGTTTTGACTTGCAGGGTTGAGTACTAAAGACCTGACCGAGGGTTGGGTACGAAGACCTGGTTCGAGGAATTAGGCAAGAAGACTTGGTCGGGGACTGGGCACCGAAGGCCTGAACTGGAAGATCGGGCAAGAGATTTAGCCGAGCAAGAACTGTGGACAGAAGTAGAGACGGGTCGAGGTACGGACGTCTTGAGATCCAAGAGTCTTGGAGGTCGAGCAAAAGTCCAACCGGAGGAGCCGGTTGGCAAAAGGTAACTTCTCCTGAGAGGAGTAGGTGAGGACGAGTTCCCCGGAAGAGGGAACAATGGGCGTCAGTTCGACCTAGGATTTCATTTTAAAATCCAAAGTCATAACTAAGACAGCTCTGGTTGTTATCATGCATATTTATTATATTATATTGTGTTCTTGGACTAACCCTGGTTGTAGGCTGAAAGGAGTTAGCTGCTACAATACCAAGCGCCTGAAAGGGTTCAGGCGCTCGAGAACCCAGCGCCTGAATGGTATCAGGCGCCCCAAAAGTAGTTGCTCCACGTCAGCTCCTAGGCCCCCATGAGCTCACAGCGCCTCAGTAGTCCCAGGCGCCAAGAATGGACATAAGCGATGGTCGAGTATGCAGATAAGGATGCGACAATTTCGGGTGACGTGGTAGGCGTCCAATAGCTATTTGGCGCCCGAGAAGCAGCTATGAAAGGGGCTTCACCCCTTTGCCTTCAGATATCAACTCAAGTATTCAAACAAGCTATGATAAACTTCTATGCTCAAGCCTTCTGCGCCGACAACGTTCAAGATCGATTGCACGCTGCTCCGACTAGGCTTCGCACTTCTTCTTAAGTGTCGTCGATATAAGTTTTTTTAAATTTAATTCTATATATAAACTTCTACACTTGTACATCATTTTCGAAGCTATAGAATTGTCCAACGAAAACGGTCAAGGACCGTGGGCCTTGGAGTTGGAGTCGTTACAGACTTCGAACCAAGTAAAACAAACCATGTTAGCCGTGTTTGATTTGTGTATTTTTTGGTACATTTAAATATGTGTTTCCGAAAAATTACGTTATCGATATTCACCTCCCCTATCGATTACAATGATCCCATAAACTTAACTTAATTCCTAAAATTAACTTAACAATTTTTTTTAACTTAATAAAAACTCAACTAAAATTTCAAACTTAATAGTAAATTTTCAAACTTAATTCCTAAAATTAACATACCAATATTTTTAAAATAAAAACTTAACTTAATTCCTAAAATTAACTTAACAATTTTTTTACTTAATAAAATCTCAACTAAATTTTCAAACTTAATTCTGAAATTTGACATACTAAAATTTTCTTTCAAATACTTGAAATCAAGCTAATCAGATCAAACTGATTAAGCTAAAATCTATCTCACAAATATACCCATAGGAAAAATATGATTGATAACTTAGACTGGGTGAGACAGACTAGGCAATGAAACTCAATCAATCTATCCCTATGCTTCTACAAATATAGATCTAAATTAAGGTACTTTATGTGTAGGAACATAAAGATTTGGACCAGTAGATGTCGGATAGTGGGTGCTCTAGACATATGACCAGTCAAATTGATGTTCACCAAAATCAAATACAAGAATCTAGGTTCAGTTGTATTTAGCAACAATGTTACACTTAAGGTAATTGGTTGAGGTAATTGATAAGTACCATTTTATTGATTATTTTAGTTGCTAAAATCCATATTTGACCCATGTTTTTCTTGCTTAATTGTAAAATTACCCTAGGTTTTAGAACTTGCTTTTATTTTGGACTTAATTGCAAATCTGTACATATTTGGATTATTTGGCCACTAAATTTTTGATCTATTTTTGTAGGCATGAAAGGTTCATGGACCTAGGGCATACTGGGTCAAACTTGAGTCGGAAGTGGAACCGGATCGAGTTATCAAGCTTCGGATTAATCTGGGCCGTCCGATTCAAAAGCGGCTAGATCTGAGCCATCTGGGACCATCTGAACAATCCGAGCTAGGGTTAGGGTTGATCAAGCACTCTGATCAAGATCTGAAGGTTTCATCCCAATCAGAGCTCATTCAACCGTTGGATCAAGCTCAGAGGGTTCTAGATCGTCCATTCAAAGATTAGGTTGATCTGGACCATCCGTTACAAATCAGGAGGATCTGAACTACCACGAGGCAGATCCTGATCCCTGATCATCATCATTAAAGTTTGGATTAAATCAGAGCAAGATCAGCCGTTGGATTTTCTCAAATTAATCTGGGTCGTCCATTGTTAAGTATTTAATCAAAATTTCCCAGCCTTCAGCCTTCGTCGCGTCTTCGCCGCATAGTTCTTCGTCTTCGATTTTTCTTCGCATTTTCTTCAAGTTTTCTTCAATCCAAGGGGCACGACCCATCAATTCCGATCTTAGAGCAAGTTCCAGATCTTTGGGAAGCTGATGCCGTGAAGTTTCCAGCCCTAAATTGCCCAAGAACAGAGCATGATTGAGGTCTCATCAACTCTGCCATCGATTGCCTTGAATCTGGTTTTGTTCCATTCTTAATCAATCTGAGCTATCTGGAGGGGTTCTCGGGTAAGCTCGGATCATTCCCAAGCCATCAGAACAATTGGACAAAGCTAGATTGAGGAGATCGAAGGGGTTTTCAGATTTGAGCAGAGCTGAGTTGGTTGACTCGCAGATTCAGTTTTCCCATCGGTTTGTTGAGCTTAGGGGTTCGAGGCTCTTCCTTGCGTGACGAACAAGGTGTTCTTGAGCTGAGAGAAGGGGTTGATGATAGTTTCTTTAGTTAATTTTCAGTTATTAGGATGTAATTTCATTTCTACTGTTTATTTTTCAGTTCAGAATTTCTGTATCAGTTTGTTTGGATCTTTTCTGCATTCATTAGCGTTTTTATTCTGAATTGTCATTGGCTAGTTCGGTTGTTAGTTAACAATTGTAGTTGAATTCAGTTTGGTTTCTTAATTTAGCTCATGCGTATCAAATTCCAGTTCATTTCCTTGCGTATCAGTGTTGTAGCCGCGTGCCAGTTTTTGTCTTTCCTCTAGTGTATCAGTTTTCTCCTTGAGTTCTTGAATTGTTAACTAAGATAGATTTAGTTTTATCTTCTGAAGTCAGATTGTAGCTTGTCTCATTTACCAGGTACTCGAATTCAATTCCTGCACTTGATTCAATTCATGCGTATCAGTTCAATACCTGCAAGTTTCAGAATTCAATTCTGAATTTCTCATCAGTAAACCTAGCTTCTCTGAACCATTTCTGAACTCTAGATGTGTGTACTTGATCTTAGTTGTGTGTTTGTCCCTGAATTCAATCAGTTTTTGCATTTCTGAATACAGTTCTGAAATTCCGCAATCAATTATGCACTTACTGCGATTTTGAATTCGTGTCAATGCAAATTTCAGTTTTTCTAAGGCTTTTCTGAACCCTAGATTAGAGAATCAATTTCAGCTTGTTTACTGCCCTACATCCCATATTATGCTGAAATTCTACACTTTTGTTCTACATTCCAGCATTCATTTATGCTCCAGATTGTTTCAGAGTCGATCTGTACTTGGATGCTTAACTTTTTCCCTCAACTCTTGCAACTTATTTACCGCTAGCTTTGTTTTCTAAGGCTTCATAGATCAGTTTCAAGTCTCAATTGCTAGATAACAGTCCTGCATCAGTGTCATTTCTGGCACATTCAGTTTTTCTTGTCTGTGTGCCAAGTTTGCTGAATTTTCTACCTGTTGTATCAAGATAAGTTTCAGCACTGATTTGTAATAGGATTCAATCTATCTTTTAGTGAATTGTTGAGTTCGAATCTAGTTTACTTTGCAGCTGGTTTGTTTCTGAACCGTAGCCTCATCTCTGCTGCATGATCTGAATTTCTGCATCCGAATTCTGCAATCAGTCCAATTCTGAATTGCTGCATTCAACTCTAAATTTCTTCCTTAATTCATGTACAGCACTTCACTAGGAGCTTGATTTCCAAGCTAAATCGATTAGCTTCACTTGGGAATAGTCAGTTTAAAGTTCTGCATTTAGCTTTGCACTTCACTATTAGCTTTTGGCACATAACCACCTCTTTTGCGTATCAAGCTTGTCTCATTCTTGGAGTTAAATGAAATTTGTAGTGAACACTTGCACTTGAGTTAAAATTATTTATTCCTTGCATTCGGTTAAGCTCCTTGGCTTGATTAGGTTTCTTATTGGTTGAGTCCATTGAATTGCCATTACTTGAGTTAAATTTGCTTGGTTAAGTTTCTTCCTTGTCTTTGTGCTTTCATTCATTTTTAATTGCAAACCAAACCCCGACTTAATTTGAAACCCAAAAATATCAACGACAAATAAACACAAGCGCGAATCAAACAAACTCTCAACTAGTCCCTAGGAAAAATACGACCTGTGGCCCCTTTACTACGTTTTCATATTTTTGATTGCAAAAAGGGTTTCCAGCATTTTTATAAATATTCTAAATTTAGAGGACCCACACATTTCGTGACAGTCTATTTTGGTTCCATCAAATTTTTGGCGCCGTTGCCGGGGAAACAACTAGTTGATTTGTTTGATTTTTTGCTTGTGTGCTTATGGGCATATCATTTGATTCTATTTTCTTTTGCTTTATCTTTTGTATACGGTTGCTGCCATTTTTCTTGTTTGTTGTGTGACAGGGCTGTAAGATCAAAATGTTTTCACCAGAGGACTATACAGAGTTAAAAGAGGCATTGATGGAGTTGAAATGTTGGGTTAAGGTGTTGGAATACCAAGAAAGACATAAAGCTCATTCATCTACTTACCAGAGGCCGATTCAGCCTACATTTCAGCCACCTCAGCCCCAAATTCAGCAATTCCAGCCACAATTTCAGCCTCTCCAGCAATTCCAGCAGCCCTATTCGAATTTTCAGCAACCAAATCAGTTTTTTCAGCCACATTTACAACAATTCCAGCAACCACAACAATTCCAGCAGCCACCACAGCAATTTCAACCGCAATTCCAACAATTTCAGCAATAATTTCAGCATCTTAACCAAAATTTCCAGCAGCCTTTTGTAAGTTTTCAGCAGGGAAATAATCAATTTCAGCCTCAACCTCAGCCATGGCAGCAAGAATTTCAACCTATACAGAATTTTCAACAACCTCTTCAATATTAACAGCCATACGATCCAAATTTTCAGTTTCAAAACCAGAATTTCCAGCCCACTCAATTTCAGTTTTCACCACCACAATTTCAACCTCAGATCCAAGATTTCCAGGGCTACAATCCTAATGAGAATGAGGCTCAACAACAAAGGATGATTGAGATGTTGCAACAAATCCTACAACAACAGCAAAGTTTTCAACAACAACAACAACAAGTTTTACAACAACAAAAGCTTTACGACATCGGACGCCTTGGAAAGTTGCAAGATCAATTGAATCAGATAAAAGCCCAAAAATCAGGACAATTATCTTCTCAAGCTACTCTTGATTCAAAGGGCCCCAGAGTTGAGTTTATATCAGTTCAAGGTGACCCTAGTGCATGGCCAAGTCCCTCTTCAAGTGATCTTGCACATTTGGTCGAAGAAGAAGAAGAAATCATTAAAATCAGGGCACCTACAGCATGCATTCCTTCGGAGATTCCTATTCAAAATCCATTTCCAAATTTTTCAGTTCAAGAAGAATTGTGTTGTGTTTTTATGCCATAATAACCCTATCTAAATGTTTTGACCAGTAGAGTATATGTTGAATTATGGTTGAATTAAAGGTATCCATGTTTCATTATGCCATGATAGATGAAAAAAAATGGAACAAGTTCCCAATGTGTATTGTCCTTAGTTTTAAATTGAACATTATGTGTTTTTATGAATCATGAATGATAAGTGGGCATGCTATGAATTTTCTTACCATGAAATTATGTTTTCACCATGCCATGTTCATGCTTGAAAGTTATGATGATATTTATGCTTTGAATGTATGCCCATGACATGTATGATATTATAAATAAAAGAATAGCTAAAGGGCAATTTCTATGAAAAGAAAAGAAATGATGAACGCTATGGTAAAGAGCAATTTCTATGGAAAGAAAAGGAATCATGTATGCTATTTTACTTTATGTATTGGCTTGTACCGGATCTTGAAAAAGGTCCAAGGGATGGGCACCTAAGCAAGGCCCCGGTTCTGGACTACTGTAGCTGTCCCTAGGCCCAAGGTCGCCTAGTACCTTAGTAGGTCAGGATTAGCTACCTTGTACTCTACTAAGGGATGCTCGCAAATGATGAATGGGTACAAGCCAGGATCCCAATGATGATGATATGTTAATGTTCAAGTATTATATTATATATATTTTTCAAAGAGCATCCTTAATGTTTATGTACATGTTTATGTTTAATGATATTGCATATGCTATGTTTAATGTTTATGCACATGTTTATGTTTAATAATATTGCATATGCTATGTTTAATGTTTATACACATGTTTATGTTTAATGATATTGCATATGCTATGTTTAATGTTTATGCACATGTTTATGTTTAATGATATTGCATATGCTATATTTAATGTTTATGCGCATGTTCATGTTTCATGATATCGCATATGCTATGTTTAATGTTTATGCATATGATTACGTTTTAAAGATTATGCGAATGTTGGGTGCTTTAACTATTTACTCATGCCATATGTCCTTAATAACGACACACATATTCATGTTTTAAGTGTTTATGCTTATGTGCTTTAGATGCTTAAAGTGTTTATTCATGTTATATGTTTATGTCAAATGATGTAGATTTCTACTTATATGTGATGTACGAATTTTGTGAGTACGCAAGGAGCTTACTAAACATTTTATGCTTATAGTCTACCTTCTTATGTTGTAGATTAAACTAAAGGGGAAGCAGCAGGAGGGCATGTGTGTGTGTGGCAGTGACTTGGCAGAACGATCCTATTATTGTCTTTACTCTTATTTATGGACTTATTTCTCATGGACTTAATGTTGCTACTTATAAACTGCATGTGTTAGTTCTTATGTTTACGCTTACTACTTGTTGGAGTTGAAGTTTTTTATGATATACATGCTTAATGTAGAACTATATACTCTCTTGTTAAATATGCTATGCTATGATTCACATGCTTAAAGTAGTGTAGTTAGAAAGAAACTTATCCAATTGCATATGTTCATGATTTAGTATTATTTCCGCTGCTATATTTACGCTTCATATGCAATAATGTACGAAAAAAAGTAACGCGTCGCTCACGTAAGGGGCGGGCGTTACACAAAGTGTCCCCCACAGGCTGATGAATGACAAAAGGTAAGAACTGAATAAAATTCATGGTCAGGTATGCATCTCCTAATTATTTGATCATTACAAAATTTCAATAAATAAGGATCATCCCACACATAGAATTTAGTATCACTTTTGAGTTTATCTTTTTCAGCCTTAGAAAATTGTGTAGGAAAGACATGAGCTACTAGAAAGTTAACAAGGTCTGCATACCAAGGTGACTCACCATGTATCACAAGAAGGTGCTCATCTCTAAAGTCATCATCAATAGTGGTAGAGGATTGATAGATACCATTTTATTGATCATTTGAGTTGCTAAAATCCATGTTTGACCTATGTTTTTATTGCTTAATTGTGAAATTGCCCTAGGTTTTAGGATTTCCTCTTATTTTGGACTTAATTGCAAATTTAGACATTTTTAGATTATTTGGCCACTAATTTTCTGATATATTTTTTGTAGGCATGAAGGGTTCATGGACTTAGAGCATATTAGGTCAAACTTGAGTCGGAAGTGAACCGGATCCAATTATCAAGCTTACGATTAATCCGAGCCGTCCGATTCAAGAGCGGCTAGATCTGAGCCATCCGGGACAATCTAAAGCAATCCGAGCTAGGGTTAGGGTTGATCAAGCACTATGATCAAGATCTGAAGGTTTCATTCCAATCAGAGATCATCCAACCGTTGGATCAAGCTCGGAGGGCTCTAAATCGTCCATTCACAGATTAGGTTGATCTGGACCATCCGTTGCACATCTGGAGGATCCAAGCTACCACGAGGCAGATCCTGACCCCAGATCAACATCCTCAAAGTTTGGCTCAAATCAGAGCAAGATCAGCCGTTGGATTTTCTCAATTCAATTTGAGTCGTCCGTGCTTAAGTATTTAATCAAAAATCATGCGCAGCTTCCTCTTCGTCGCGTCTTCGATGTTCTTCGCCGTTTTCCATAGTTCTTCATGTTCTTAGCAATTTCTTCATCCAAGAAGGCGTGACCACCTCGATTCCAACCGTAATTCATCATCTGAATCCTTGGAAGATAGTCTCGATCCAAAATTCATCTCAAATTTCATCCGGACAGAGGTGTTTGAGGGTTTCGGCATCATCTGTGGTCCGAGCATTGAGATCTTCACTACAACCTATTTCCGACGATCTGAGCCACTTGTAGGGGTTCTCAGGTGAGCTCAGGTTGTCTCCAAATCATCATCGCAGCTCAACAAGCCGAGATTGAAGAGCTTGAATCGAAATTCTCCCAGCTGAAGCAGTTTGAGCAGAATTGATGGATTGAAGTTGTTTTCCACTGATTTGCTGAGCCTAGGGGTTCGAAGCCAGCTCTTGCTTGACAACCAAGAAGATTTTGAGCTCGGAAAGGGATCGAGGAGTAGTTTAATTGGTTTACAATTTAGTTTTTACTGTAGTTTAACTTCTGCCGTAATCTGTCCTGTTCTGCAATTTCTTTTATCAGCTGTTTTAGTTGTTTTCGGAATTGTTTAGCTTCATTAGGTTTTAAATCTTCAAGCTAAGTAGTTTAGGAGCTTGTTTAGTGAATTTTCAGATTAAATTTCAGCTAGTTTCTACTGTAATTGTTTGCGTGCCAAATTTAGATAGCGTGCCATTTCCATTTTTGCAATTTCGTATTCAGTTTAAAAACTTTTAGTTTATCTCCAATTGGATGTGTGTTTAGTTCATTCCTTGAAATTGAAGATAGCATTTAGTATGTGAGTGCATGAGATCTGAGTTTGTTTCCATTCGGTTGTATTTCTGCATCTTTCAATCAGCTTGTTTGCATCCATTTTCATTTCTGCAGCTAAAATTCTATATCTGCTAGTTCATCACCTTGTGCATATTGTTAGCTACAATTTCTGAGTTGTGCTAGTAAAGTAATGCATTTAGATTCCAGCATTTGAATTTAGCTGCTTGCATGATTTGCGTTTAGTTGATCTGAATTTCTGCATGCTGAATTCCTGCATGCATTCCCTGCAATTCGAGTCCATTTTATTCATGCAATAGGGCAGATTTGGTTGAGCATCTTTTTGACTCAAAATTCTTCATTCATATTTGCAAAGTCCTTCATTGATAGGTTGCTTGTCAAACTGTATTCGGTCAGGGGCATTTCTGGATTGATAAAATCAGTTTTTGGCACAAAAATTCAGTTTGGCACAAATGTTTCAGCTTGCGTGCCAAGATGTTTTTGGGCACTGATTTGCATCAGATTTTCACTAGTTTTTTTTGGAGTAGGGTAGTGCTTGAAATCGATTGCTATCGCCTTTAGAATTCCTGAATTTTCTTTGCATTTGTTAGCTTCCTAAGCTTGTAGTTGGTGTTAATGTTTGTTGCTTGTTAGATTCCCGAATTGCATAGTTAGCAATTGTTTTAAGGTTGATTTGCTTTCTACAAAATTCCATCACTGTCTCTATTTCTTTGCATCAGCATTTATATTGCAATTTGAATTCAAATTTGTTTTTCCAATCTTAGTTAAATCCTTTGGGTTGATTTGGTTTCCATCACTTGCTATCATTTGTTTAGCTTGTTAGCTTAGTTTCCTCTATTTTCTTTGCGTTTTCATTTTCATTTGCAATCCAACCCATCAACCACATTCGATTACAACCCAAATCCAATTACTTATTTGAAACCCAAAAACACAAACGACGCATAAACCAAGTTAGAATCAAATTATATCAACTAGTCCCGAGGAAAAATACGACCTGTGGCCCCTTTACTACGTTTTCATTCTTTGATTGCAAAAAGGGTTTCCTGCATTTCATTCATATACATTTAAATTTGAGACCCACATTCGTGACACATATCTCGGGTCTGTCAAGGATCCATCTCCCTCAATTCTGCTCAAGTGATCTGCAACTAGGTTCTTTTTGCCACTCCTATCACGGATTTCCAAGTCAAATTCTTGGAGTAGAAGCATCCATCTGATTACTCTAGGCTTAGCATCTGGCTTCTTCAACTGGTACTTCAGAGCTGCATGATCAGAAAAAATAATAACATGTGAGCACAACAAATAAGATCTAAATCGGTCTAAAGCAAAAACAATAGCAAGAAGCTCTTTTTCAGTGGTGGTGTAGTTGGCTTGTGCAACATCTAGGGTCTTGGAAGCATAGCAGATAATATGAGGTGTCCATCCATCCTCTGTGCTAGAACAACTCCTACAGCAAAATTAGATGCATCACACATTAGTTTAAAAGGAAAATTTCAATCAGGGGGTCTAATGATAGGAGTTGAAATAAGAGCCTCCCTTAATTTCTGAAAAGCTGCTTTGCATTTTTCATCGAAACAAAATTCTACATCTTTTTGCAACAGTCTAGTCAAGGGCCAAGCTATCTCACTGAAGTCTCTAATGAATCTCCTATAGAACCCTGCATGACCAAGAAAAGCTCGAACATCCCGTACGCATACGGGGTAAGATAAAGAAGATATGACACTAATTTTTGCAGGATCTACCTCAATATCTCTCCTAGAGACTATGTGACCTAAGACAATACCGTGCTCGATCATGAAATGACATTTTTCAAAATTAAGTACAAGATTGGTTTCAATGCATCTTTGTAAAACCCTAGACAAATTATCTAAACATGAATCAAATGACGTGCCAAAAATAGAAAAATCATCCATGAAAATCTCCATGCAATGCTCTAATAACTCACCAAATATACTTACCATGCACCGCTAGAAAGTCCCAGGAGCGTTGCAGAGTCTGAATGACATCCGTTTGTAAGCAAATGTGCCAAAAGGACAAGTGAAGGTGGTCTTCTCTTGATCCTCTGGGTCTATGCAAATCTGAAAATATCCTGAGTACCCATCCAAGAAGCAATAATGGGACTTCCCTGCCAGCCTCTCAAGCATCTGATCAATAAAAGGCAAAGGGAAGTGATCTTTCCTCGTGACTTTGTTTAGCTTCCTGTAGTCAATGCAAACTCTCCATGAATTTTTAACTCTAGTGGGCACTAACTCATTGCTTCCATTTTCCACCACTGTTACTCCAGATTTCTTAGGCACCACATGGATGGGACTAACCCACTGGCTGTCAGAAATAGGGTATATGATACCTGCCTGTAATAGTCGAGTCACCTCTTTCTTTACCTCATCCAAAATCAGTGGATTAAGTCTTCTTTGTGGCTGCCTAACTGGTTTGACATTTTCTTCCAAAAATATCCTGTGCATGCAAATAGTTGGGCTAATACCTGGTATATCTGCTAAGGTCCACCCAATGGCTTTCTTGTGCTACCTCAGGACTTGCAATAAAATTTCTTCTTGCTCTGAATCTAAGTGTTGGGCAATGATGACAGGAAAAGTCTGCTCCTCTCCTAGATAAACATATTTCAAATAATCCGGCAATGACTTGAGCTCAATCTGGGCCTGCTCAGTAGGTATGAGTGATCCTTGGGGCTCAGTGCAATCCCCTACACTATCACACCTGTACTCTGAATCTTCTAAAATCTCAATAAAAGTAGGTGATCCTTGGGGCTCTGTGCAATCCCCTACACCTATAAAATCCTCTCTAGCTGAAAGTAAATCTGAAACAACCTCCAAGTCATCCTCCTCAATAGCAAATGTCTCCTCAACCTCCTCTGAACTGACATCTCCTCTGGAAATAACAAGTGGAGCTTCCTCAGCAACTGAATCTGTGTCAACCAATCCATCTAGAATATCAATGCTCATAATAGAGTGATCCTCTTTAGGGTGTTTCATAGCATCGAAAATACTGAACTAGACTATTGTGTCTCCTACTTCCATGGACAGTGTGCCAGCATAAACATCAATTTTTGTCTTTGCAGTCTTCAAAAATGACCTCCCAAGAATGAGTGGAGATCTATGTGTTAGGTAGTCTCCCTCCATGTCTAAAATGTAGAAATCTACAGGAAAAATCAGCTCATTCACCTTTACTAACACATCTTCAATAAGACCGGCTGGATGGGTCTGACTTCTGTCTGCTAACTGAATCACCACTCCAATGGGCTGCAGAGGACCAATACCAAGCATCTGGAAGATTGATCTGGGCATCACATTAATGGAGGCTCCCAAGTCTAACATGGCATCATGGAAGAAAGTCCTCCCTATCTCACAAGTCACAGTAAAAACCCCTGGATCTTCACACTTCTGAGGGATGGAATGGATGAGTGCTGAGACATTCTTCCCTAAGCTAACCAACTCATTCTTTTTCAGTTTCTTCTTGTGAACACATAAGTCTTTGAGAAATTTAGCATACTTAGGAATCTGTTTAATCATGGTCAACAAGGGTACATTAATCTCCACCTTACTGAACAACTTAACAAGCTCATTATATTCTTTAGCTTTCACCTCCTCCACTTTCTTTTTGTCTTGAGTTTTGCGCTGTGGAAAGGGCAAAGGAACCCTCAATTCCTCCTCTTGAGCTGAAACTTGTGGAGCTGAATTCTGAGCTGGAATTCCATCTGAAGTAGCTGCTGTAAGTCCACTTTTACTACTGATTTCTCCTTCATTTTCCACCAAAATCACAGGATCACTTGAGGAAGGAGTGAGGCTTGAAACCAGCTAATTTTGAAGACATTTCATGGCTGTTTGGGGCTGAAAAAATAGGTGCTGTCATGTTTTCCGAAAATTCAGCCCTTGGAGCATTTGAAGTTGAAGCCACCTTCCCACTCCTCAAAGTGATGACACTAACATTTCCCTTTGGATTGGGAGTAGCTTGAGAAGGTAGTTGGCTTGATCCTTGGGCTTGCATTTGGTTCTGTTGGTGCAGGCAGCACCTAAGTCAAACCTGAGTTTTGATAATGGCAAAGGGTTCAAGAGTTAAGATGTTATTTTGTTCTAATATGTTCACTGAGTGTGCAGAAAGAAGACCTGGCGAAGGACTGCTGGGCACCTAGTGAAGGGCTGCTAGGCATCGAAACCCTAAGACCCGGCGAAGGGCTGCTAGGCACCTGGCGAAGGGCCGCTATGAGTCCAAGACCTGGCGAAGGGCTGCTAGGCACCTGGCGAAGGGCCGCTATGAGTCCAAGACCTGGCGAAGGGCTGCTAGGCACCTGGCGAAGGGCTGCAGGGAATCTAAGACCTGGCGAAGGGCTGCTAGGCACCTAGCGAAGGACTGCTAGGCGTTGAAGACCTGGCGAAGGACTGCTAGGCACCTAGCGAAGGGCTGCTAGGCACCTGGCGAAGGACTGCTGGGCAAAAGTCCAATCGGAGGAGCCGGTTGATAAAAGGTAAACTCTCCTGAGAGGAGTAGGTGAGGATGCGCTCCCCGTCGAGGGAATAGTAGGCGTCGGTTCGACCTAGGGTTCCATTTGGGAGACCTGAAGTCAGAACCAAGACAGCTACGACTGTAAAAACTAACTAATATTCTTGCCTTGTTTTTTGTTTTGGAACTAACCTTGAATGCAAGGACCAAGGGAACGTGTTTCTGCAGCGCAGAATGTCCCAAAGGAGAAGGGCAGGAAGCTGGGCCAGGCGCTCGGGAGGTCCTGGGCGCCCAAGGTGAAAGACAAAACAAAGGAATCAAGAAGTGCTTCGAAATAGGCTTAGGCAGGGCGCCCCGGAGGCCCCGGGCGCCCAAGGTCAAAGCAATCGAAGCAAAGTAATATGAAGCCAGCGGACCAAGTCAAGGAGGGCGCCCCCAACGTCCCGGCCCCCGTCAGCTCCAGAGCCGATTCGTAGGGGATAAGCGCTGACCAAGCTTCGGATAAAGGTTTTCGGATCCGAAGGCACGTGTCAGGCGCCCCCGACGTCCCAGGCGCCCCCAGGAGCACTATAAAAGGGGCTCGACCCCTAAGGCTTCAACATCACTTTTTCCAACGCTTCCAAGCTCTTCGTTCAAGCACTCTGCTCCGGCAAACTCCGTTCTCGACATTCTAGCGCCGACGACGACCCTCTGCTCCGAAGAATGATCCACATCGGGCATCGGTAACGAAGAGTATACTTGTTTACATACTGCACTAATATTGTAACAATTTCTGTAAACTTTTGCGCTACTATAGAATTGCCTGCAGTAAATGGTCAAGGACCGTGAGCCTTGGAGTAGGAGCCGACTGCGACTCCGAACCAAGTAAAACTATTTGAGTTCCGTGTGTGTGTTTTATTTAAATTCCGCTGCGTACTTTCTTTTTTCTTAATCCGAAAGTTTTTCATGATATTCACCCCTCCTCTATCGTGTTTCTCAATCCAACAAGTGGTATCAGAGCGGGAAAGCTCAAATTTGGTGCAACCACCAATTTGGGAGTTTTTTGGATTTTTTTTTCAAAATTTTTAATTTCTTTTTCGATCGAATTTTTATCGTTAATCAAGGTTGGTGCAACACCACTTGATAATTTTTTTTATATATCTTCTTCCCGCACTACTAATCCAAGACCAAGTCTTGGGACATTTTTTTTAATTTTATTTCAGAAAATTCTAAATGGCCATGCAAGAAGGGTTCAGTACAGCCAGACCACCACTCTTCAGTCGGGAGGATTTCTCCTACTGGAAGAGTCGGATGAAAGTCCACCTGAAAACTCAGGTGGACATGTGGATAATTATCCAATCTGGCCTGGAAATTCCCAAGAACGCAGAAGGAGTGGCACAACACTACTTTGAATGGGATGCCTCATTGAAAAAGAAGATTGAGGTTGATGCAAAGGCAACCCAAACGTTGCAATGCGGATTGACCAAGGAAGAGCTGAACCGGGTGGGTCCCTTCAACAGTGCCAAAGAACTTTGGAGCAAGCTGATTGAGCTGCACGAAGGTACCTCCGACACCAAAATCAGCAAAAGGGATCTGTTGCTGAACAGACTCTACATGATCAAGATGAATGAAGGAGAATCAGCAGCATAGCTCCACGCCAGAATCCAGGAGCTGATGAATGGGCTGCACACAATAGGTCACAAGGTAGAGAACCGTGATCTAATCAGGTATACCCTAAACGCGTTCCCTAGGAACACACTGTGGGCATCTATGGTGGATGCTTACAAGGTTTCCAGGGACCTTTCAAAAATTAAATTAGATGAACTTTTTTCAGAATTAGAATTGCATGAACAGACTAACTCCACAATGGTCAAGAAAAGTATTGCCTTTATTGCAGGTAAATCCCAAGGAAAAGTCACCAAGAAGAAGCCTCAACCAGCACCCGAGTCTGACTCGGACTCAGACTCAGAAGACAGTGAAGGGGATCGACCCAAGTTGGTTCGGTTAGCTCGGGACTACTACAAGGAGCTGAAGCACCAGACAAATAGAAAGAAAGCAAGCCGGAGGAAGGAAGATCCACCTGAACCTTCAACTTCAAAAAGCAAAACCAATGTCACCTGCTACGAATGCAACAAGAAGGGACATTACAAATCAGAATGCCCAAATCTGAAGGAAGCCAAGTAGACTCGAAGGAAGAAGGCTCTCCAAGCCACCTGGGATGAATCTTCCTCCGAAGAAGAAGAAGAGGCCCCGCAATCAAATCTTCTCACTCTAACCGCTTCGGAAGACATCGACACCGGATCGGAATCGGAGCCAGACGACGAAAGGCTCACAATCTCGAAAAACGGCCAAATAACGGTAAGAGGTTATTTTGAAATTGAATTATCTAAAGTAATTGCTTATTTATCTCGCAACTTGGAGAAAGACAAAATCCGGGTCGAGTCTCTCCGACAGGAAGTAAAACTCCTGAAAGAGGAAGCCGACTCGAGATCCTTGACCGAGAAGGTTCAAGAAGGAAACTCTACTCAAGTTGAAAAGCTTGAGAAAGAGAATTCCTCCTTGAAAACTCAAGTCAAGTTGCTCAGAGTGGCTTTAGAATGATTCACTTCGGGTTCCAAGGGTCTTGATATGATCCTTGGAAAACTGAAGTCCGTTCTTAACCGATCTGGATTAGGGTATCGAACCAAGTCTAGACAACGGTCTTATTATGATGTATTGAACCAACCTAGAGCCAAAATTCAAGCATGGGTCTCCAAGCTCTATTTGAACAACCAAGTTGGACCAAACTAGTATTGGATCCCCAAGGACAAGATTCACATCTTGCCTAATCATTATCGAGGCTATAGTCCAGGGGGAGCCAATTTAAAAACAATTTTCATAATTAGATAAGTGTTTGCTTACTTCTTTAATTTTATTGCATGCATGCTTGTTTATTTCCTTCTGCAATTCATTATGCTTAGACCTAGGACTGGATAGACTATGGACTAAATGACTTAATTGAAATTTGAACAACATAGTATTGGGTGGAGGTGAGATGATAGTACATTAGGGAAGCCATTTTGGTGGAACTAGCCGAAGCTACCGATCCAAGACCCAAACTAGTTAGACCAAAATCTTTTAAGAAATAACTTGAAGATGAATTTTTCAATAAAAGGCTTTGTCAAGGAAAGGGTTGATGATCCAATAAGGCTACGGCTAAAGAAGGCCTAGTGCCTCGCCAAGACCTAGAAGTCAATTATTGAAAATCAAATTCACTTTACAATTGTTAGATTTGAATCTAACACAAAGTTCAATTAATCTTAGATTCAAACATTTTTTCAAAATTAATAAACATAAACTTAATAATTTTTTTAAATTTAATTCAAGTCTTTCAAAATTAACCTTGTTTTTCAAAATCAAAATCTATTTTTTTTTAAATTGTCTCACAAAACCTATAAGGTTAACGTGATTGATAACACTAGATTGGGTGAGACAGATTAGGTTGTGAAAATCAATTTAAGCTATCCTTAATTCAAATTGGATCCAAATCAATAAATACTTTATGTGTAGGAACATAATGATTTGGACCAATGGATGTTGAATTGTGGATGCTCCAGACACATGACTGGAGACAAATTGAAATTCACCAAACTGAAGTTCAAGAACCTAGGCTCAGTAGCATTTGGCAACAATGCTACATTTAAAGTCATTGGGTCAGGTAACATTGAACTCAAATCCGACTTCATAATTAAAAAGGTACTCTTGGTTGAGAATTTCAAATTTAATTTGCTTAGTATAAGTCAATTATGTGATACTGGCTATGTAGTTATATTTACCAACTCTGACTGCCTAATTAGAAATCTTCAAGACTCAGAAGTCATGCTTAAGGGTACTAGGAAAAATAATGTTTATACTATCAATCTACCTGTAGTACCAAAATGCTTCTTAACTTAACTATAAGAATCCAACCTCTGGCATAGGAGATTAGGTCACACTAATGTTAGACTAATTTCCAAAATCACCCAGCTTAGTCTAATTAAAGGAGTACCAAAAATTAAGAACTATGAAAACACGATATGTAACTCATGTAACCAAGGTAAACAAACCAGGTCTAATCACAAGGAAATTCAATCAGACTTAACCCAAACCACACATGAGCTCCTGCACCTTGACCTATTTGATTCACATGGAGCCAAGTCACTATGTGGAAACCGGTACTGCTTAGTCATTATCGATGATTATTCTAGGTTTACCTGGGTTAGGTTCCTAAAAACTAAGGATGAAATCCTAAACCTGTTTATTGACTTATACAAGATAATCGAAAATCAAAATGATACCAAAATCAAAAGACTTAGAAGTGATCATGGGAGAGAGTTTGAGAATCAAAGATTTGAAGTATTCTGTAAAATAAATGGATATATTCATGAATTTTCCTGTCTTAGAACCCTCCAGCAAAATGGGATAGTGAAAGAAAGAATAGAACCCTTCAGGAAGCTGCTAGGACTATGCTCAATGAATTCAACCTAGCTAACCAATTTTGGGCAGAAGCAATTAGTATGGCTTGCTATATCCAAAATAAGGTCCTAATTAACAAAAGACATAATAAAACTCCTTATGAACTATATTACCATAGACTGCCAAACCTACATTACTTAAGGGTCTTCGGATGCAAAGTCCATATCCTAAACACCAAGGACTATCTAGGTATATTTCAGTCTAAGTTAACCCCAGGAGTCTTCTTAGGATACTCAACAACTAGTAGAGCCTATAGGGTTTACAATAAACAAACTAATAAAATTGAAGAAACAAATAAATTAATCTTTGATGAGGAGACTAATCCAAAATCTGATAACCAAACCCTAAACCAATCAAATATAGATCAGGAAGATAATGAACAAATTATCGAACCATCAATTGAACCACCAGTTGAACCTCTAAATGAACTAACTCTTGAACCAACTACTGCATCAACTGAACCAATAATTGAACCAACTCAAGTAGTTGAACAAAATATTGAACCAAACTGTCCAGCCAGACCTGAGGCTGAACCAAGTTCTAGAAGAACCAAGAAACCCAGACTCAGTCACCCTTCTGATCAAATTATGGGTGATCCAACCTTAGGAGTCAGAACTAGGTCTTCCTATAGAAATCTTAGTCAGATCGCACTAATTTCAAAAATTGAACCTAAGACTATAGAGAAAGCCTTACCTGATCCTGATTGGATCATAGCTATGCAAGAGGAATTAGCCCAATTTGAGAGAAACCAAGTCTGGGAACTAGTACCCAAACTTGAGGGCAAATCTATTATAGATACTAAGTGGGTGTTTAGGAATAAACTAAATGACCAAGGGAAAATAGTTAGAAATAAAGCCCGCTTAGTAGAAAAAGGGTTCAGTCAAGTCGAAGGATTAGACTATGATGAAACCTATGCCCCAGTAGCCAGACTTGAGTCAATTAGAATGTTGTTAGCATTTGCAGCCCATAGAGGGTTCAAACTCTACCAAATGGATGTTAAGTTAGCCTTTTTAAATGTGTTCATTAAAGAAGAAGTTTATGTAGGACAACCCCCAGGGTTTGAGGGCCTAGAAAAACCTGATCAAGTTTTCAAACTTAAAAAGACACTTTATGGATTAAAACAAGCACCTAGAGCATGGTATGAACGCCTATCAACTTACCTTATTTCTAAGGATTTTAACCAAGGACAAATTGACTCCACTCTTTTTATTAAAATCTTAGAAAAAGACATCTTCATTGCCCAAATCTATGTTGACGACATAATTTTCGGATCTACCAACTCAAACTTTTTAAAGGAATTTGTAAAAATAATGGAAAATGATTTTTAAATGAGCCTAGTTAGTGAGCTCAATTTCTTCTTAGGACTGCAAATTAAGCAAACTAGTGATGGGAATTATGTTCACCAATCCAAATATGCTAAGAAATTAATAATGAAATTTAAAATGGATAACTCCAAAAGCATAAGTACCCCTATGGTCACAAATGTAAAAATTGATAGTGACCCTGAAGGTAAACCTGTAGATCTTAAGCTATACCGAAGTATGATTGGAAGTCTACTTTACCTTACAGCTAGCAGACCTGATATCCTATTCTCTGTAGGAATGTGTGCTAGATACCAAACCTGTGCTAAGGAAACGCACTTAGCAGCCTTAAAAAGAGTACTTAGATACATTAAGGGCACCCTAAATGTAGGGATTTGGTATCCTAGGACTTCCACCTTTGAATTGTCAGGATACTCTGATTCTGTCTATGCTGGATGCAAACTAGATAGAAAAAGTACAAGTGGAAGCTACAAACTTTTAGGAAATAGTCTAGTCAGTTGGTGAAGTAGAAAGCAACACTGCGTAGCCCTATCTACAACCGAAGCAGAATATGTTGCTTTAGGAGAGTGTGTGGCACAACTCTTATGGATGATGCACACTCTTAAGGACTTTTAGCTTGACTACACCCAAACCCAAGTTTACATTGATAATATAAGCTCAATCAATCTAACTAAAAATCCAATTCAACACTCATGAACAAAGCATATAGAAGTTAAACATCACTTTGTAAGGGATCATGTAGCTAGGGGTGAAATAGTCCTTAAGCATGTGGACTCAAAGTCAAACCTAGCTAATATCTTTACCAAACCCTTACCTGAGTCTGAGTTTAGCTCACTAAGAAGGCAGTTAGGGTTATGGGTTATGCTTAGTAGAATAGAACTGCTCTATATTTTTTTCAAAAATTATTTTATTTATTATCTGTTAATTAATGTTTTATGAAAAATCATTTTTTTTTGTTTTAAAATTTAAAATGATTTTCCAACTTAGTTTTTTTCAAACTTACCTTCTTCAAAATTAGGGCTTTTTCGCAAATGGACTCAGCTTAGGCCCTAACCCTAGAACTGCATGCACCTATAGATCTAGAAGCCAGCATCTCACAAGCACCTTAGGGTACTTTTGATTGATAACCTAGACTGGGTTGAGATGCTTAGGTCTATACCTTGATTCAAGATGCTTTAAGTCAGTGCATCTGCAGTAATTGAGGTAATAAATACCAAATCAACAACAATTATGTTAAGTGTCAAGCTTAGAAAATCTAACTTGACCAGATCACTTAACTTGACTAACCCTAGTGAAAGCTACTATTTATGATAGTTGGTAAGTAGCTAACTGGGTTAGACAGGACCCGAACAAGAATAGTTTAATTTGGTTTGGTCCAATTTATGCTTATTAGAGTTGGTTCAATACAAAACTTCATTTTTTTCTAATTTTTTTTGCTATAATCATTTTTTTTGATATATGACAAAGGGGGAGAGAAAGGAAAGGAGAGAAAAGAAGTTTTTCTTCCAAATTTAATTTTTCAAAACTTTTATCTCCTTTTAAAAAAGTAAAGTAAAAATGTTTTCAAATCTAAGCATTTCAAAGATGAAAGTTTTCTTAGTATAATGTTGAAAATTTTTTTTTGGAATTTTTCTAAGTGTGGAAAACCTAAAATTTTTTTTGGAAATTATTTCTAAGTGTGGAAAATCTAAAATTGTTTTTTGGAAATGTTTTCTAAGTGTGGAAAACCTAAAAATTTTTTTGGATATTTTTCTAAGTGTGGAAAAACTTAGAAATCTTTTTGAAAATTTTTCTAAGTATGAAAAAAAGTTTTTCTGAAAACTTTCTAAAGTATAATGTGAAAATTTTTCTCAAGTGTGAAAAAACTTTCTGGATCTAAAGCACTTAGAAGATTTACAAAAACCCACTTATTTTTTAAAAAACTCAGGGGGGGAATTTTCGTTTCAAGGAGAGGAAACTAAGCGTTTTTTTTTCAATTCGTTGCTTGTTAACTATTTTTTAACTTAACTTTTTGAACCGTGTTGCCATAAATCAAAATGGGGGAGATTGTTGGTGCAGGAAGCACCTAAGTCAAACCTGGGTTTTGATAATGACAAAGAGTTTAGAAGTTAAGGTGTTATTGTGATCTAACAAGCTTACTAAGTGTGCAAGAAAAGTCCTAGGTACACTAGGCAAGAAGTCCTGGGAAAGGGCTGGGCAAGAAGTCCTGGTCAAGGACTGGGCATGAAGACCTGACCGGAAGTTGGGCAACGAGGCCTTGGTCGAGGACTAGGCAAGAAGTCCTGGCAAAGGGTTGGGCACCGAAGACCTGACCGGAAGTTGGGAAAGAAGTCCTGGTCGTGGACTGGGCACGAAGACCTTGTAACGCCCGCCCCTTACATGAGCGACGCGTTACTTTTCTTTGTACATTATTGCATATGAAACGTAAATATAGCAGCGGAAATAATACTAAATCATGAACATATGCAATTGGATAAATTTCTTTCTAACTAAACTACTTTAAGCATGTGAATCATAGCATAGCATATTTAACAAGAGAGTATATAGTTCTATATTAAGCATGTATATCATAAAGAACTTCAACTCCAACAAGTAGTAAGCGTAAACATAAGAACTAACACATGCAGTTTATAAGTAGCAACATTAAGTCCATGAGAAATAAGTCCATATGTAAGATTAAAGACAACAGTAGGATCGTTCTGCCAAGTCACTGTCACACACACACATGCCCTCCTGCTGCTTCCCCTTCTTTAGAAACCTTTAGTTTGATCTGCAACATAAGAAGGTAGACTATAAGCATAAAATGCTTAGTAAGCTCCTTGCTTACTCACCAAATCCGTACATCACATATAAGTAGAAATTTACATCATTTGACATAAACATATAACATGAATAAATACTTAAAGCATCTAAGCACATAAGCATAAACACTTAAAACATAAATATGTGTGTCGTTGTTGGGGGCATATGGCATGAGTAAGTACTTAAAGCACCTAACATTCGCATAATCTTTAAAACATAATCATGTGCATAAACATGAGACATAGCATATGTAATATCATTAAACATAAACATGTGCATAAACATTAAATATAGCATATGCAATATCATTAAACATAAACATGTGCATAAACATTAAACATAGCATATGCAATATCATTAAACATAAACATGTGCATAAACATTCAGGATGCTCTTTGAAAAATATATATAATATAAGACTTGAACATCAACATATCATCATCATTGGGATCCCTGGCTTGTACCCATTCATCATTTGTGCGCATCCCTTAGTAGAGTACGAGGTAGCTAATCCCGACCTACTAAGGTACTAGGCGACCTTGGGCCTAGGGACAGCTACGGTAGTCCAGAACCGGGGCCTTACTTAGGAGCCCATCCCTTGGACCTTTTTTAAGATCCGGTACAAGCCAATACATAAAGTAAAATAGCATACATGATTCCTTTTCTTTCCATAGCAATTTTGTTCGTCATTTCTTTTCTTTTCTTAGAAATTGCTCTTTAGACATTCTTTTATTCATAATGTCATACATGTTATGGCATACATTCAAAGCATAAATATCATCATAACTTTCAAGCATGAACATGACATGGAGAAAACATAATTTCATGATAAGAAAATTCATAACATGCCCACTTATCATTCATGATTCATAAAACACATAATATTCAATTTAAAACTAAGGACAATACACCTAGGGAACTTGTTCTATTTTTTTCATCTATCATGGCATAATGAAACATGGATACTATTAATTCAACCATAATTCAACATATACTCTACTGGTCAAAACATTTAGATAGGGTTATCATGACATAAAAACACAACACAACATCACACAACTCATACAACATGCATACATTGAATGCCCTACTACAAAGAGACATCATCAAGTGAGGTAGTGACCTTAACCCCTATCATGGCAAAATGAAACCTGGATACCATTAATTCAACCCTAATTCAACATATATTCTACTGGTTAAAACATCTAGATAGGGTTATCATGGCATAAAAATACAACACAACATCACACAACTCATACAACATGCATATATTGAATATCCTATTACAAAGAGACATCATTAAGTGAGGTAGTGACCTTAACCCCTATCATGGCATAATGAAACATGGATACCTTTAATTCAACTCTAATTCAACATATATTCTACTGGTCAAAACATCTAGATAGGGTTATCATGGCATAAAAATACAACACAACATCACACAACTCATACAACATGCATATATTGAATGTCCTACTACAAAGAGACATCATCAAGTGAGGTAGTGACCTTAACCCCTATCATGGCATAATGAAACATGGATACCTTTAATTCAACCCTAATTCAACATATATTCTACAGGTCAAAACATCTAGATAGGGTTATCATGGCATAAAAACACCACACAACATCACATAACTCATAAAACATGCATACATTGAATGCCCTACTACAAAGAGACATCATCAAGTGAGGTAGTGACCTTAACCCCTATCATGGCATAATGAAACATGGATACCTTTAATTCAACCCTAATTCAACATATATTCTACTGGTCAAAACATCTAGATACGATTATCATGGCATAAAAATACAACACAACATCACACAACTCATACAACATGCATACATTGAATGTCCTACTACAAAGAGACATCATCATGTGAGGTAGTGACCTTAACCCCTATCATGGCATAATGAAACATGGATACTTTTAATTCAACCCTAATTCAACATATATTCTACTGGTCAAAACATCTAGATAGGGTTATCATGGCATAAAAACACAATACAACATCACACAACTGATACAAAATGCATACATTGAATGTCCTACTACAAAGAGACATCATCAAGTGAGGTAGTGACCTTAACCCATCCTAAAACCCAATTTAATGTACTGATTAGAAATTTCTAAGGTTCATATCAACATGAAAATGACAAAAACAAAAGTAATTGTTTCATACAACATGCATATAATACATACTCTAACACTAGGAAGCATTAGCAAGTAACATGTCATCTTTAACTCATTTTTTTGCCCTTATTTAGGATATTAACCGAACATATTCAGAGGGAAAACATGGCCTAAAATATATATAAAACCCTCAAACAAACAATAACAAGGAATTAAAAACCATTAGTTAGTCAAAAAGAACCCAAACATCTTCTTATGACCAAAAAGTCTATGGCTTCTTGAGAGCCTTGGGCTAAACTTTTAAGGGTCTTTTTGCTTCATCTTTTTTTTTCATCATAACTCATAACTTAACATCAAGAAAATGGTGGAGTCATTAGATAGCATCAAACACAATCCTATGCCCTAAAACTCATGTTGGCCGAAACTTGCTCATGGGGAAAAACTTCACGATTTTAGCAACACATCACAAGAATATACAAGAACATGAACAAAACCTATATGAACTATTATTTTGCAGGTGAGGAGAGTCTTACCCTTGTGCTAAAGATTTCCAAACAATATATATCACCTAGAAGGAGAAAGAAGAACTTCTTGCTCCTTGGCTCTTCCTTTGCTTCACAAACACAAAGCCTTCACTAAATCTTCTTGGAGAGAATTTTTTTTTTTTGATGGAGAGAAGGCTTGGTGGTTTCGGCAATGAGAGGGAGGAGGGATGCCTTATGGCATTTTTTTCTTCCCTCATCTTATTATAGTAAATGAAGGGGTATGCCTCTTCACTTTTCATGGTGACCCCTTTACCTTCCATGATGACTCTTCATCCTCCATGGTGCCTTTTAATCTCCCTTATCCTTACACCTATCTACAATTTCCTTTATCCTCCTAATAGCACTCCCTTTCTAGGTGAATTAGTTACCTATGCATACTTAAGGCTTACAACATCTCTAAGGTCCAAGGTTAGATCCTTGGCACCTACCTCATTTTATTTTTTTTTATATTCTTTTGCAAGCCCATCTAAAGTAAGGCCCATTACATGATATGTTATTTCTTTTATCCTCATGGGGCCCATTAGGTTAACTAACGAAGTGCTATTTAAGACCCATTAGGAATTTCCACCATTTAGAGCCCATATAAGGCCTATTAACACTTACACTAAAATTCCCACAACTCTAACTATCATTCATGAATCATACTCAATATGGCTATTATTCATGCAATTATACTCAATATTAGGGATAATATTAAAGGGAATTTTAGTGGGGTGTTACAGACCTGGTCAGGTGGATTGGGCAAAAGTCCAACCGGAGGAGCCGGTTGGCAAAAGGTAAACTCTCCTGAGAGGAGTAGGTGAGGATGCATTCCCCGTGTGAGGGAACAGTAGGCGTCGGTTCTACCTAGGGTTCCATTTGGGAGACCCAAAGTCAGAACCAAGACAACTTAGGCTGTAAATAATGGCTAACATGTTTTCTTCTTTTTGTTTTGGAACTAACCTTGGTTGCAGGGAACGAAGGAATGTGTTTCTGCAGCTCAGACGCCTCAAAGGAGTGAGGCACCTCACTGGGGCTAGGCGCCAGATGGATACGGGTGCCCCAGTTGAAGGCTAAGGCTCCTCACTGGGGCTAGGCGCCCGTATAAATACGGGCGTCCCGGTGCAAAGGCAAAACAGAAGCAAGCGAAGCAAATAACCACGAAGCCTCTGGACATACTCAGCTCAAGCGCCCAGGACCATACGGGCGCCCCTATCAGCTCAGGCGCCCCAGTGAAGATGGATAAGCGCTGATCGAGCCTGTGGATAAGAGATCATGCAGGATAGGCCACGTGTAGGCGCCCCCATCGAATAGGCGCCCCCATGGGTGCTATAAAAGGGGGTTCACCCCCAAGGCTTCAGAATACATTATTCACAACGCTCCAAGCACTTTCGTTCAAGTGCTACGCTCCGACAAGCTCCAACTTCGAGATTCCAGTGCCGACGATGACCCTCTACTCCAAAATTCGATCCACCTAGGGCGTCGGTAACGAAAAGTGTTGCAAGTTTAATTTTCAGTTCTATTTCTGTACTCAATTTGTAAAACTCTTTTAACAACTATATAATTGCCCAAAGTAAACGGTCAAGGACCGTGGGCCTTGGAGTAGGAGCCGACCGCGACTCGGAACCATGTAAAACCGACTTGTGTTCGTGTGTGTTCTTTTATTTTCCGTTGCGTAACTGCTCTATTTTCTTCGAAAAATTTTATATCGATATTCACCCCCCTCTATCGATTTCTCCGATCCAATAGACTGTACTTAAGGAGAACAAACTTACTGGTCCCAATTATATAGATTGGAAAAGAAACCTGAACATTGTCCTAACTGCTGAAGAGTAAAAATATGTACTCTTTGAGGAATGCCCTAAAAAGCCTGGCGAGAATTCTGGTGAAGAGCAGAGGGAGCGTTATAAGAAGTGGGTCAAAGCAGATGAGATGACATAGTGCTACATTTTTGGCATCTATGTCAAATGTATTGCAACATTAGCATCAGGCCATGCCCACTGCTTATGATATGATGCTGAACCTCAAGGAACTCTTCGGGCACTAGAATCGGGCCGCTAGGTAGGTTGCGATGAAGAACTTGATGACGACTACCATGGTCGAAGGGACACCTAGGCCACCTCAATGAGATTGAGGCCCTTGGAGCAGAAATCGACGGAGAAACCTAGGTCGATATTATTCTCCAGTCTCTGCCTAGGAGGAGTTTTGAAGAGTTCCATCTCAACTACAATACGAACAAACGTACATATACGTTGGGGGAACTGCTGGCAGAACTCCAGGCGGTAGAGGGGCTTTTTCGTCAGAGTTCTCAGGCCTTGGTTAGTTAGAGGGTTTCTTCTTTTGTGCAGAAAGGTAGGAAGAAGAAGAAACAAGGTGAGTCCAAGAAGGAAGCTAGATTGCAGGGACCTCAGACTGGCGTGAAGAAGCCGAGAGGCAAGTGCTTCATGTGCAAGCAAACTAGACATTGGAAGGCGGACTGCCCCCGCCGTCAGAATAATAATTAAGGTTTATCTTTTTCTTTTTGTCGTTGTAACATGTTTAGCAGTGTTATCTACCGGTACTTGGTGAGTAGATACGGATACCACTAATCATGTCTGCATTTCTTTGTAGGGGTTCCAAGAAACCCAACGACTAGCTAAGGAGGAGATTACCATCTACATGGGATAGGCTACGGAGATGACTATTGCAGTGGGAGTTATTTATTAGTCTATTAGATTGGATAATAAAGTTTTGGTTTTAAAGAGATTGCTTTTATGTACCTAATTTTTGGAAAGACCTTTTGTTCAGTTTTTGAAATAATAGATATTCTATTGCTTTTTATTATGAAAAGTGGAATAGAAAGACTATCTGTTTAGGAACATGGATAAGCAATTTGTGCATTTTAGAAGCAAAACCTCCTATGATGCGAATAGATGTTAATAGCTCATCATAAGAGAAAGGTTCCTTCTGAAATGAACCAAACATACCTTTGGCGTCTAAGGCTTGGTCTTATTAACCTTAGTGTTGGTGCAGAAAGTACCCAAGTCGAACCTGAGTTTTGATAATGGCAACAGGGCTCAAAAGTAAAGTCTTACTTGCTATCTAACATGTTACTCAAGTGTGCAGGAAAAGTCCTAGCGAAGGGCTGCTAGGCACCTGGCGAAGGGCTGCCAGGAAACAAAGTCCTAGCAAAGGGCTGCTAGGCACCTGGCGAAGGGCTGCCAGGAAACAAAGTCCTAGAGAAGGGCTGCCAAGAAACAAAGTCCTAGCAAAGGACTTCTAGGCACCTGGCAAAGGACTGCCAGGATACAAAGTCCTAGCGAAGGACTGCTAGGCACCTGGCGAAGGAATGCCAGGGTACAAAGTCCTAGCGAAGGACTGCTAGGCACTGGCGAAGGAATGCTAGGGTACTGAAGCCCTAGCGAAGGACTGCTAGGCGCCAGGCGAAGGACGGCTTGGGACTGAAGACCTAGCGAAGGACAGCTAGGCACCGGGCAAAGGACAGCTTGGTTTCCAAGTGTAACGACCCGGCCCATTTGGCGGCCCATTTGGCGGTCTCGACCATCGACCGTCGACCGTCGACCGTGCCGTTACCAATACTAGGTCTTCCCACTCCTGGGCGTGGATTTTTGCCTTCCCAGGATTCGAACTCTAGACCCAGGCTTAAATCTAGTTCTTTGTGAATCCTGAATACCAATTGAGCTATCAATTGGTATTCAGGATTCACAAAGAACTAGATTTAAGCCTGGGTCTAGAGTTCGAATCCTGGGAAGGCAAAAATTCACGCCCAGGAGTGGGAAGACCTAGTATTGGTAACGGCACGGTCGACGGTCGACGGTCGAGACCGCCAAATGGGCCGCCAAATGGGCCGGGTCGTTACAATAAAAAAGGTGCCTTTTTTATTGTAACGACCCGACCCATTTGGCGGCCCATTTGGCGGTCTCGACCGTCGACCATCGACCGTGCCGTTACCAATACTAGGTCTTCCCACTCCTGGGCGTGGATTTTTGCCTTCCCAGGATTCGAACTCTAGACCCAGGCTTAAATCTAGTTCTTTGTGAATCCTGAATACCAATTGAGCTATAACTCAATTGGTATTCAGGATTCACAAAGAACTAGATTTAAGCCTGGGTCTAGAGTTCGAATCCTGGGAAGGCTAAAATCCACGCCCAGGAGTGGGAAGACCTAGTATTGGTAACAGCACGATCGACGGTCGACGGTCGACGGTCGAGACCGCCAAATGGGCCGCCAAATGGGCCGGGTCGTTACAATAAAAAGGCGCCCACCCCTTAAGGGAAAGCCTTGGTTACTTTTTGATACATGAGAAGACCCCTTGGAACTTAGGGTATACCTATATGTTGATTTCCTTCAAGTTGTGATAACAAAAATTAGGGTTTGCACCCCCTACATGTTTCGGCCAAGACATGGAAAAATTAGGGATTCAAGGGTTGAATTACTCTATGATATATCTTATGTTAGTGTATGACATGATAGTGTAGATAAGGTGTTTGTATAAATGGTTGTGTGAATGTTTGATTTCAAAAACCCTAAATCCCCCTACCCTACACTTTCGGCCAACCCTAGAAGAATTAGGGTTTAGGGTGCATGATTAACCTATGATGAAATCCATGTTTAATAATGTTGCATGATATGTATGTGAGGCGTTTGTGTAAATGTTTGTGTGAAGGTTTGATTTCCAAAAACCCTAATCCCCCCTACCCTACACCATTCGGCCAACACCCTAAAGTTAGAGTTTGTAAAGGATAAACTACCCTATGAGATATGCTTATGTTTGGGAAGATGATATGTATATGCATGTGATGTTTAAATGGAATGCTTGATTGGAAAACTTAACTTTCCCTAGGGTTAACTTTCGGCCAAGGCATAAAATGTTAGGGTTTATGAAGGTTGATTACCCCATGATGTATGCTATGCTTAATATGATACATGATATATATATATGTGATGATTGTATGGGATGTACCCTATGAGATATGCTTATGTTTGGGATGATGATATGTATATGCAAGTGATGTTTAAATGGAATGTTTGATTGAAAGACTTAATTTTTCCCTAGCATGTGATATTCGGCCAAAGCATGGAACATTAGGTTTATGAAGGTTGATTACCCCATGATGTATGCTATGCTTAGTATGATACATGTTGTATATATATATGATACTTGTATGAGATGTTTGATGTCAAAAACCTAAGCTACCTCCACCCTTAACTTTCGGCCAAAGGGCCCTATACTTGGGATTGGATTAATAAATACCATGCATGATAATGATCTTGTGTAGGATTTGACATGCTTGTGTGATTCTTGATATGTTGATTGGAATGCATGCTAGCCAAATTACAACTTTCGGCCAAGAGAGAACTCTTTGACCCTAGCCTTGGTTGCTCCCATGAAATGCATGCTTTATACTATGCTAGTTATCAAGATTATGAATGTATACATATGTATAAAAATGAGCCCTATAGGGCATGGACAAAGAAGGCTTAGGGCCTAAAGAATGCTTCCCTAAAAGGTTGGGACTAAGAGCATACTTTATGAAAATGAAGAACATGATAACTATTTTATTTTGTAATGGCTTGTACTATAGACTCTTAAAGCGAGTCAAATGATTATGATACTAGGCTGAAGGACTTTTGAGAAGGCCTAGTAAACCCTAGTGGTTCGGGATTAGCTACCTCGTTCCTATTCAGGGGCGCGCGCAAAACATGAAGTACAAGCCGGGCCCTAATGATTATGCTATGTTCAAGTATTATGTTTATATGTTTTCAAAAGAACCTTCCTATGAAGTTAACATGCTTAGATGTTTAACATGCTTAAACGCTTACCATGCTTGAATGTGATATATTCTCTTATTTTTTTTTCATGATATCCGGTTTTGTGAGTAGGACAGGGCCTTACTAAGCTATTGCTTATCGTTTAGTGTTTTCCCTTATGCTTTTTTATTGTAACGACCCGGACCATTTGGCGGCCCATTTGGCGGTCTCGACCGTCGACCGTCGACCGTGCCGTTACCAATACTAGGTCTTCCCACTCCTGGGCGTCGATTTTTGCCATCCCAGGATTCGAACTCTAGACCCAGGCTTAAATCTAGTTCTTTGTGAATCCTGAATACCAATTGAGCTATAGACACATTCCTTTGAGGCTGGTCAGCTGGTCAGCTGTAGCCTCATTCCTTTGAGGCTTTCTGAGCTGCAGACACACGTTCCTTCAGTCCTGCATCCAGGGTTAGTCCAAAACACAATAGAACAATAAAGTATTAGATTATACAGCCTGAGCTGTCTTGGTTCTTACTTTGGTCTCCAAAATGGAGCCCTAGGTCAAACTGACGCCTACTGTTCCCTCGACGGGGAACGCGTCCTCACCTACTCCTCTCGGGAGAATTTACCTGATGCCAACCGTTCCTTTGGTTGGACTTTTGCCTGACGGTCCTTTGTCAGGTCTTGGATGCCGAGCTGCCCTTCGCTCGGTGCCTAGCATTCCTTCGCTAGGGCTTCAGTCCAGACTGTCCTTCGCCTTGCGCCTAGCAGTCCTTCGCTAGGGCTTTTGACTCTGGCATTCCTTCGCCAGTGCCTAGCAGTCCTTCGCTAGGGCTTTTTACCCTGACATTCCTTCGCCAGTGCCTAGCAGTCCTTCACTAGGACTTTTTACCCTGGCATTCCTTCGCCAGTGCCTAGCAGTCCTTCGCTAGGACTTTTCCTGCACACTAGAGTAACTTGTTAGAAAACAAGTAAGACTTAACTTTTGACCTCTGTTGCCATTATCAAAACACAGGTTTGACTTGGGTGCTTTCTGCACCAACAATCTCCCCCTTTTTGATTTATGACAACCTTAGTTCAAAAAGTTAAGTTTAAGCAAGCATGAAAAGGTTAAATTTTGTTCCATCCCCCTGGAAGGAATCTCCCCCTAGATTTTTCAAAAATTCGTGGGGTTAACAAATACTTGTCCTTTGGAAGCTTAAGTTTTTGGGTACTTAGAAATCTTTTAATAACTTAAGTTAAAAGTACTTAGGAAAGTTTTTGAAGCATGATTTTAGAGTACTTAAAAAGTTTGAAGCTTTAAGTTTTAAGGTACTCAAAAAAATTTTGAAAGTGTTGGCTTAAGTGTTTTTAGGGATTTAAAAAGCTCAAGTACTTAGTAGGATTAAAAAAGCTTAAGTACTTAGTAAACTTTGAAACACTTTGTAAAACTTTAAGTACTTAATAATTTTGAAAAACTTAAGTACTTGATAAATGAAGTACATTTGGAAAACTTAAGTACTTAATAATTTTGAAAACTTAAGTACTTAGTAACATTATACTTATACAGTTTTGAGAAACTTAAGCTTAAAGTACTTATAGAAGTTTTACAAAATTTTGACAAGCTTAAGTTAGAAAATCTTGAGTTTTGACAAGCTTAAGTTAGAAAATTTTGACAGGCTTGTGTACTTAGCAAAATTTTGAAAGCTTAAGTATTTTTGAAAATTTTGAATAAAGGATAAGAAAATTTTGAAAACTTTTTGAATAAAGGATAGAGTGAAAATTTTGAATAAAGGATAAGAAAATTTTGAAAACTTTTTGAATAAAGGATAGAGTTAAAAATTAAGAAAAATTAATTTTACTCTCTCCTTTCCTATTTCTCTCCCCCTTTGCCATGTATCAAAACAGATAAATATAGCAGAAATAAGATTGCTTAAAGGAAATAAGTAAGATTTTGCTGTACTGAACCAATTCATAATTAGACTTAAACTAAATCAGTCAATTTTCTCTGTAGGGACCTGTCTAACCCAATTAGCTACTTACTAACTGTTATAAACAGTAGTTTTTGCTAGGGTTAGTCAAGTTAAGTGTTTTTGTTCAAGTTAGATTTTCTAAACTTGACACTTAACTTGATTGCTGTGTAAGTTGTATTTAGTGCCCCAATTACTGCAGATGCACTGACTTAAAGCATCTTGAATTAAGGCAAAGACCTAAGCATCTCAACCCTTTCTAGGTTATTAATCAAAAGTACCCTAAGGTGCTTGTGAGATGTTGGCTTCTAAGTTTATAGGTGCATGCAGTTCTAGGGTTAGGGCCTAGGCTAAGTCCATTTTCGAAAAAGCCCTAGTTTTGAAAGGGGGTAGTTTTGAAAAAAATAAAACTAAGTCGAAAATGAAAACTGATTTTGAAATTAAGTAAAACAGTTTTTCAAATTCTATTTTTAAAATTTTTTTAAATCAAGTAGAGCAGTAAACAAATAAAGTTAATCTATTCTACAGAACATAATCCTAATTGCCTAGATAGTCAAATGAAATAAGTACTTAATTCCACATAACAGTCATATAGGTCAAACATAAGTCAACCCTACCAGGTAGGGGCAGTCAGATAGCTAATAGTACAATGCTAATCAGATCTAAGACGAGGGACCGGGGTGCCATGAATCGAATCGTGCCATCATCTCGATGTATCGAGCATCAGCCACTTCTCGATCGGCCCTACGAGCATCCCTCTGCTCGATGTATCGGGCATCAGCTACTTCTCGGTCGTCCTTGCGAGCGTCCATCTGCTCGATGTGATAGGCCTCGACCTCCTCTCGGAGATTCTGAACCTGTGTCTCTAAATGTGTCACTCTTTGGTAGAGTGTCGGTGGAGCGGGCTCATCGATGTGCGCTCGGGCTGCTGCAGCTATGTCTCCAACGTCGACCTCAATCTCCTCGTCTGAGTCGATCGCGGCTCCGGCCTGCTGTCGTCTCCAACTCAGAACCCCGGTGGCTGATACCTCTAGTCCTGCTAACGAGAAGTACCTAAATCCTATTTCATCGAAATCGGTCAAAGCGGTTATCTCACCTGCGGTAATGTCGCGACCGTGGTGATGAAGGAGAGAGGTGATGATATGACAGTATGGAGTGCGCACTCGTCCCTGGGTCGTAACACTGGACGCATGCAGAATAGAATGGAACATGTGTAGTCCAATGTCGATGTCAAGGTGGTGGACTAGAGCATACAGGAGGAAGGCATGAAAGGGTCGCATGGTTCCAAGATCTCTAGTGGAGAGTGGTAAGATACAGTGGACCAGGACTTTGTACAGGGCATAGTCCTGTGTCTGAAGATCAACGGCTTGGAATCGTCTATTTGGGGGGAGTCTAGCTTCCCTATAGAAGTACGAGTGGATAGTGTCTAAGGTGATGTGAGAGTAGGGAGGGTCAAATGGAGGATTCCTAGGTGGATAGCAGCAGAATGTGGACTAAGAAGATCGTAGTCCAAGGAATCGGTTTAGTAAACTAGGGGTGATAGACAAAGGTATCCCTTGAACAGTAGTGTGAAACATGAGATTATCTTGTCGAATTATGTTATTGTAGAACTCTGCACATAAGGATTCATTGATGCTATGAGTGCAGAAGACAATATTATCTAATTGATAGAAGTTTATAATATTCATGGTTACGGGGCATGATTGAGTAAAGAAGTGTTTATTAAGATAGCTTGTCTTAATAGGTTTGTAAATGGTTTGAGCAAACTTGTTGCATAATTCTAAGGTAGGGAACCTAGGGTCGGGACTAGGTTCGGCACCGGGGTTGGCCGGGTTTGGTCGGCGTCTTCTAAGTTAAGGAAGGTAAGAAAACATGAAGATATTGCATTAAAAATAAATTTAAATGCGATAAAAATAAATAAGAATTATATTGGGCAGCTCGGGGAGGCATAGTTGAGGATGAGGACTTGCAAGGTCTTCTTGAAGAGAAAGAAGTGAAGAAGGAGGTTGATTTTGGTGTGGGAAGAGAGGGGGAATTCGGGTGCCTTATATAGGCATTTCCATGGGGGCGCCCGGGAGCTTCCGGGCGCCCCGGTCAGTGCTTGCTGCCAAAGGCAGAGATTCGGCTAGTTGGGGCGCCGGGGACAGCCCGGGCGCCCTCAACAGGGTACTTTTGCAGCTTTTGCTGCCTTGGAAGTGATGGGGGCGCCCGCGTCGTTCCGGGCGCCCTGGTCAAGGGCAGAGGCAGCTTTTCTATCTTGGGAAAAAAGCTGTCGAGGGGGCCGCCCTTGTGGTCCCGGGCGCTCGGAATAGTATAGAAAAAGACAAAATTACCATGGTTGGAATTGATTTGACTGTTTTGACTATGGTTTGACTGCTTTGACCATGGTTTGACCATGGTTTGACCATGGTTTGACTGCTTTGACCATGGTTTGACTATGTTGACCATGGTTTGACTATGATCTTAAATACAAGATTATCTCATACTATAGGCATCAAAAGAATTTCCAATCTTAATCTTACTGTCTCACCCAATTTAGGGTTTTCAATCACGTTAGCCTTATAGGTTTTGTGAGACAGGTTTTGATAGTTGAGATTATTTTGAAAAGCATGGTTTATTTTGAAGACTTAATTAATTTTAAAAATAATTAAATTTTGAAAACTTAATTAATTTTGAAAACAATTAAATTTTGAAAACTTAATTAATTTTGAAATTTTTGAAAAGATGTTTAAATCTACAAATAACTGAAATTTTGTGTTAGATTCGAATTTGACAAAAATAATTTGAATTTGAATTTCAAAAATTAGCTTCCAGGTCTTGGCGAGGCACTAGGCCTTCTTTGGCCGTAGCCTTATGGGATCATCCACCCTTTCCTTGACAAAGCCTTTTAATGAAATTTCATTTTCAAAATTATTCTTTGAAAAATTTCTGGTCTAACTAGTTTGGGTCTTGGATCGGTAGCTTCGGCTAGTTCCGCCAAATTGGCTTCCCTAATGTACTATCATTTCACCTCCACCCAATACTATGTTGTCAAGTTCCAGTTAAGTTTGTTCAGTCCTTATACTAACTATTCCTAAATCTAAGCATGGTAAATTGCAGGAATTTTAAATAAACAATCAATCAAGCAATTAAAAAATTTTTTATCTAACAATGAATATAGTTTTCAGTTTGGCTCCCCCTGGACTAAAGCCACGGTGATGGTTAGGCAAGATGTGAATTTTGTCCTTGGGAATCCAATACTGATTTGATCCAGTTGGTTTGTTCAGGTATAGTTTAGGTACCCATGCCTGAATTTTACCTCTGGACTGATTCAGTACAGCAAAGTAAGATCTTTGCCGGGATTTGGTTCTATAGCCCAGTCCGGATCGATTTAGAACTAATTTATGTTTTTCAAGGATCATGTCAAGACCCTTGGAACCAGATGTAAATCGTTCTAAAGCTGATCTAAGATCCTTAACCTGAGTTTTCAGGGAGGAGTTCTCCTTTTCAAGTTTTTCAACTTGAGTAGGAGTTCCTTCCTGAACCTTCTCGGTTAAGGGTTTAAAGTCAGCTCCCTCTTTCAGGAGTTTTACTTCCTGTCGGAGGGATTCGACTCGGAGTTTGGCTTTTGCCAAATCTCGAGAAAGAAATGAAATTAATTCGCTTAATTGACATCTATTGAAACCAGTTACCTTAATTTCGCCGTCTTCTGTAAAGGTCAGCTCGCCGTCGTCCTGTTCTGATTCTAACTCAGTCTCAACTTTATCTGAGGCGGTCAGAGCTAGTAGGTTTGATTGGGGTGCTTCTTCTTCTTCTTTTGAGGAAGATTCGTCCCAGGTTGCTTGGAGCGCTTTCTTTCTTCTTGTCTTTTTGATTTCCTTTAAGTTTGGACATTCTGTCTTGTAGTGGCCCTTTTTCTTGCACTCGTACACTACTAGAAAAAATGCATTTAACAACAGTGAATCACTGTTGTCGTAGGCCAAATACCACTGTTGTTAAAGGCCATGTTGTTAAAGGGGGGGGGGTCTACGACAACAGTGAATCACTGTTGTTGTATATCACATTCGACAACAGTTTGACAACAGTTTTCCACTGTTGTCGTATATCACATACGACAACATTTTCACAACAGTGTTTCACTGTTGTCTTTTATTATATTCGACAACAGTTTTTATAACCGTTGTCGTATATCAATAACAACAGTTTATCACCGTTGTCGTATGCCATATTCACCGTTGTCTTTTATTATATTCGACAACAGTTTTTATAACCGTTGTCGTATATCAATAACAACAGTTTATCACCGTTGTCGTATGTCATATTCACCGTTGTCTTTTATTATATTCGACAACAGTTTTATCATTGTGTTGTCGTATGCCACCGTTTATCTACAACAACAGTTTAGCTTTAAAAAAATCTGTTGTGCGTTTGCACTGTTCCACAACAGTTTCATACCAATTTGACAACAAAGATATTTCCATTATATTTTCAATTAAAAGGCAATAATTTAACCTCGAAACAAAAACTATATATATCAAACATCATCAACATATTTACAATAAAGATCCACCACAAGCTTTCTACAGACGAAACCACAAAAGTATCTTCTGTCCAAAAACCTTTCTACAGACGAAACCACTAAAGTATCTTCTGACCCAAATTACAAGAGTTCAAATTATATATAATTCTGACCCAACTAAACTTACAATGAAGTTCAAATCACAAAAATTATAGCTTGGAAGGTCAGATTAATGGTCTTCAAACATGATCACGAACAAGTCGCTGCAGTTGGAAAAAAGAGAACAAACACTCTAATTAGTTATTCTATTAAATGCATATGTCCAATAAAAAATGATCCATGAAGATATGTATCAACAAACAACAAAAATAACAAACTAACAAACAAATAAACAAAAAAGATATGCATGTATCAGCACTTGCAATTATAAGAAAACTGCTAGCTTGGCTTATCTAGACATTTACAGCCTTGCAACCATTTTTCAAGGAAAATACTCAGACGACCATATTAAATATCTGACACATGTTCTTGATTGATTGTTTGTGATTCAGAATCATATTCTGAATCACAAACTGTGTCTGTTTAGGCAAATAAAAAAATATATTGAAGAATTGCATCCAATCAGGGATGTTAGGCAGAACTGCTAAAGCTCCAAAATATATTGAAAAAAAATGTATTGAAGGAATTTCTATTGGATGAATGTGTTTATATTTATGTTAATTTCATACGATCATACAATTAGTTCATTGAGGCAGTCCTAGCAAACTGGATAATAGCTTGCAACAGATATAAAATAACAGACTGAAGATTGAACATCATCATCATCATGTAATACCACATGTTCGGTTGACGAGAGCTAAGACCATGTACAGTAGTGACTTTAATCGCACTGGAAATTTACACCATAGTCAAGTATCAGATATTCATAGAAGCAATCCAGAAACAAACATAAAAGCATTCCTGCTTTATGTACAATATATATTCTTTGTACAATATATGTTTGGCTTAACTCTGATTTAGCATACCTCTGAATAAATTTATTCTTTGTACAATATATAAGCAATGTATTTACAAAACAATATGCAAATTTATCACACAATGCAAGCAAAACATGAATCTGGCAAGCACTTTGAACTGACCATGCTTAATATATTTCGGGAATAGTTTCATTTATGGAGGTCCAAAAAGATGACTTGAAATCTGAGACAGCAAGCTGTGATTGTATTTATTAGAAGATGAAAATTCCATGAGTAGATCTTCATTTCAGTATCTGTTTTGAAACTTAGCCATTTTTCAAGTTGGTCAAAATCTTGATATGTGAATGAATATTGTGAACTTTGGCTAAACATGCATGCCTCCACAAGAAAGGACAGCAAATTGTTGGCAATTTAATCATCAACACGATTTTATAAGCACGCAGCATAAATTCAAAAACAATACATTTTTCAATCAGTAGATAGGCAATATATGTATAGGTTACTGCACCTCTTATAACAAGAAATAAAGTTGGTGGATTCCCATTTGTTGAATATTGAAGAACAAATTCCTCAGGTACTTTACTGCAAAAATTGAACAAGTTTGATGTGAATAAATTGTCTGACAATCTCATATAAATTGAGATAAAATTACCTCAACGCTTCAACACCTAAAATCTGCTCACGAGGAATCCATCCATCAGCATTAATGAGATCCAACCAATGCCCAATGATGTCCATGGATAAATCAGCATCCCAACGCCTATTAACATTAACATGATACATATTTCAAGAAAAGGTGCATCAGATCAGAAATGAACCTAATTCCAGATGCTAGAAATTTATTCAATAGAAATTTAACAGCTGAGCTGCTAGACTCTGCAAAAACAATCATAATATATGACAAACCCGATGATCATTTGATGGAAGCCTTCATCCCAAAGAAAACCAAATAACTAAGAGTAACTCTCTGTCTCTCTCTTTAATTATGTCTAAGTAAATAAGATAAATGAAATCAAACAGATATGAGATAGTACAATTCTTTCTTTACTTTTTTTTTCTCTTCCCTTAAACTATTTCATTCGCCTTCTGTTCTTTCTGTCCATGTACAGTGTATGTGTTTCTCCGTAAAAAAAGGTTTTAGCATTAGCAAATGTTAAGTAATATCTAAAAAGTTTATAATGAATTCCTTTTCTAGAATAGTAGATCTAAAGCATATGCTGTTAAAATAATGATTTCATTTTCCATAGGAAAACAATATTCTAAAAAGCATACTGACACACAAACAGAGTTTTGATGAGAAGCACATATAACAAAAAGAAATTGTTTGACCAGCATTAACAAGTTAATAAATTTTTGATGAGAAGAAAACTAATCTTTAGAAGATCAAAACATTATCACCTTGTATTCGAGAAGAGAGTCCCAGATCAAAAGTATCATATCTCCAAAAGAGTGAGTTGTCTGTAGAACATTTAGGGCCCTCGACATGGCATTGCTAGTCTGTGAAAGGTTTGCACAAAAACAGATAAAAGGTAGCCACTTCCATTTTATTATTATAATTACAAAATCCAGTAAATGAATGTCTAAGGCTGTCTAAGGGTTATAATAACAGTGTTGGTTAGTACAACTGACCATCTAGAATCATTCACCAGGTTACAACATCTCTAAAAAAATATTGTTGATGTATATTGTTTGATTCAGGGGAATATCATCCGAAAGCTTAGTAACTAACATTTACCAGGAAAAGTTTAAACCTTAGTAACTAACATTTACATACCTATTATCAAATATAATCTTGTATACAATCAGCTATCGCGGAGCGTACTTCATCAATTTCATCTTGGGAGTACTCTACTTTTGCAAACTATGAACAAAAACACATTATATGATTGTACAGAATAAAACATAACAACTTGAAAAAATTTATAACTAGATAACTTTAAATATTTGAGATAATAAAGAAATTATTACTATCGTTCGGAATGCATCCCCCTCGATTGATGTAACTTCTTCAGTAATTTGCTTCATAAATCTCATCACATAATATCCACATTGTTTGGCATCCGGTTGCCTAGGAACCTAAGGCAAAGCATGAAAAACCAATATATTACTGTTATCAAAACAAGAGCTAAAACTGATCAAACCTCAGGTTTTTTCCAGTATTCCTTGAATAAAGAGGGACTTCTTATACAAAGCTCTCCCACTCTATTTGCACCTATGTAGCACGGATACTCCTGAAAATGAATTTTTTGAAGTATCGGACACGGATACGACACGGATACGGATACGATACACAAATACGCGTATCGGATACGACCAAAACAGTGTCGTTGACTTTTTTGAAGTTTGACCGGGAGGATACGTTTTGGACACGGCAAGGACACGGCAAGGATACGGCTAAGATAATTTTTTGAGATATATTTGGGTAAAATTATAAATATTTAAAATTTTTAGGGGTTAATTGAAAATTTTTTAAAGTTTTAAAGTGTAATTAGAAAACTAATTAATAAAAAACAAATAAAAGCTACCGAGAAGTCGCGATAACCTAATCCCGATCACACTTGCGCCGTCGCCCCTTTTCCTCAGCCATCGCCCTGCTTGATCGCACGCCGCCGTCGCCATTGCCCGCCTTTCTTCTGCTACCGTCGTCGTCGCCATTGCCTCGTCGCCGTCCCTCTCTATCGCACGTCGTCGCCTCTTTCTGGTGCTGTTGCGCCGTCGCCGTCGTCTGGTAAACCCTAATCTCTCGATCTCATTTCTTTGGCCGTCACCGTCACCGAATAGATTTGGCACTCATTGTTTCTTCAACATGTTCTTCAACATGTTCTTCAACAGATGCTTTCAAATTTCAATGAGATGCTTCATTTTTTTTTTTTTTTGCTTCATGATCAAGCTTATATGGTTTGAAGTTTGTTTCATGATCAAGCTTCATTATAAAACTTCATTTTTTTTGTTAGTTTATACGGTTCTTTGCACTGTTAAGCCTTAACTGTTAGTTTAATTTCCTTTTACTTGGTTAAGATGGATTTAGACCATTTGGTGTTTTATATGTACTTGCTTAAGAAGGATTTGGGCCATTTGGTGCTCTATATTTTGTACTTGAGATATTATGATCGATGAAATCTGGCTTTCCATCTCTATAATTTTAAAATTTCAATACTATATATGATTGTCGTATCCTAACCGTATTGTATCTTATATTTTCAAAATTTACCGTATCGCCGTATCCGTATCGTATTTGATACGATACCCGTATCCGTATCCGTGCAACATAGATTTGCACCAACAGGACTACCATCTTCTGCAAGAATCTTGACCTAGACAGGAGCAGCCAGAGTTAGTGGCTGATTAAGAAACAAAACATATGTTAGTGGTTTTCCATGGAGACCACAACCAGGAACCAAGTGAAAAAGCCAGAGGGAAGCATAATCCAGACAATCACATAAAAGAGATTGAATTGAAAGACAAGACAAAAAAGTACACGTAAAGCAATGTCTCCAACAGCTAGAGGGTTCTCCTTCTAACTTCGAACAACTTTAAAAATTAGAATTCTGCTCAAACTTTGTGCCAAAGATAACACTCATACAAGTTTACATCAAATTAAGTTAGATCATTTTTTTTCCATTGCAGAAAACAAAGAATTCCAATTCTGGCTCAACAATAAGTAACACTATCACCATATAAAACATGCATGGCATTCTTGTAATATAGAGAAACATGAAGCACTTTCATGTACAACCAAATACTTCACATACCTCATCTCTATACAACTAATCATTATTAATCAAATTACTAGCCTACTAAACCTTAGCTCCAACTTATAAATCAATTCCAAGATTAATTCCCCACATATCGACGAAGTCATCACATAATCCTTAATTAACCATAACTTATTCAAACCAAGTAACCCTTGCATCAATGGAACCCAACCAAAATGGTATAAACTCCTCCATGAACTCACGACAAAACACAGCCAAAGACCTATGCCAACACCACACCCAAACAAAGACAACAAACAACTAACCTATCTACCACCACTCACGGCACATAAACTTTAAAAACAAACAGACATCAAACCTGGATGATGGCCGACGACAGCTAGGTTGCGTGAAGGAAGAGTCGCGAGTGACAGGGCCGCAACTCAGATCAGAGAAAGGATGGGGAAAGGATCACCAGTGCCGGTCGAGTGAGGAGGAGATCCGGATGAAGTTACTCCGGGGGTGTCACTCGCTCGGACTGAGGTGAAGGACGGTCGACCGGCCGAGCGGCGCTCGGCGTCGCTCGCGCTTGCGGCACCACAGGAGGAAGAAGAAGAAAGGATCGTCCGTGTTTGGCGCTCAGGGATTGACAAAGGAGCACGGATAGGATCGCACCGGCGAGGGCGGTGCGGCCGGCGACGAACCTTGGCGTCGACGATCCGAGAGAGAGGAAGGTAGTGGCACATGGCTTCGCGTGAAGGAGCTCGACGTCGAGAACGTTCGCGACAGAGAGATGGGGGGCCTGGTGACCATTGCCTGCCGGAGATCAGGAGGCGCCGGCGAAGGGCGGCACAGCGCGATCGCGAGGAAGGGCTGCAGCTTCGGGCGGAGAGGGGAGGGGTTCGGCGGTTTCACTAGGGCACGGGGAGGTGCTTAAATAATTCTCAACTTTTTCCTTAACTAATATATATATATACATATATTTCAAAAAAAATCAAACTTCAATAGTTTGTGCGACGAGAACTTCAATAGTTTGTTGTTTTTTTTACAGTTGGATATCCACCGTTGATTTTGTTTATTGCTTAAACAGCACAACAATACAACAACAACAGTTTAATATAACTGTTGTCTATTGTCATAATAGACAATAGTTTATCACATCAGTTGTTGTAAATCCCGCCTATAGACAACAGTAATTTTGTAACTGTTGTCGTTGAGTATACATACGACAACATTTTGTTATTACTGTTATCTTTTTATGTATACAGACCAACAACAACAACGGTTAATACTAAAACTGTTGTTAAATTGACATACGACAACACTTTATCAAAAAATCGTTGTCGATTATGTGTTGTTGAATGCAAAAATTCTAGTAGTGGTAGCAGGTTACGTTGGGCTTGTTTTTATCATTCGCGGGTTCAGCTGGTTCGTCCTTTCTTCGGCTGATTTTCCGTTTGTTGGTTCGGTTCTTCAGCTCCTTGTAGTAGCTTCGGGCTAGTCGGACCAGCTTAGTTTGATCTCCTTCTTCGTCTTCCGAGTCTGAGTCTGAGTTAGACTCGGGTTCAGGTTCAGGCTTCTTCTTTGTTGTCCTTCCAGTTTTACCTGCAACTAAAGCAATACCTTTCTCGACCATATTGGTGTTAGTTTGTTCGTGCAGTTCTAGTTCGGAAAACAATTCGTCTAATTTTATTTTTGAAAGATCCCTTGAGACCTTGTATGCATCTACCATAGATGCCCACAAGGTGTTTCTAGGGAAACTCTTTAAGGCATACCTTATTAAGTCACGGTTTTCAACCTTGTGACCTCTAGTGTGAAGACCGTTCATCAACTATTGGATCCGTGCATGGAGCTGGGCTGCTGTTTCGTTGTCGGCCATCTTGATGGTGTACAATTTGTTCAGTAGCAGATCCCTCTTACTGATCTGAGTATCTGATGTCCCTTCGTGCAGCTCGATCAACTTTGCCCAAAGCTCCTTTGCACTGTTGAAGGGGCCCACCCGGTTCAGCTCCTCTTTTGTCAATCCGCATTGGAGAGTCTGAGTTGCTTTTGCGTCGGCTTCTATCTTGCGTTTTAGGGCGTTGTCCCATTCTGAGTAGCTTTGAGGAAGTCTTTCGGCGTTTTTGGGGATCTCCAGACCGGACTGGATAATGATCCACATGTCCACCTGAGTTTTCAGGTGGACCTCCATGCGACTTTTCCAGTAAGAAAAGTCTTCTCCACTGAAAAGTGGAGGTCTGGCGGTGCTAAAACCTTCTTGCATGGCCATTTTAATCTGTAACAGAAAACTAACAGAAAAACAAAATTTCCAAGACTAGGTCTTGGATTAGTAGTGCTGGATAAATAAAATAACGAGGGGTGTTGCACCAACCTCGCAAAAAAAATTCAAACGAAATATGTAACAAAAATTCAAAAAAAATAGAAAATAAAGATCCGAAATAAAATTTCAAACTGGTGGTTGCACCAGGTTTGAACTTCCCCGCTCTGATACCACTTGTTGGATCGATAGAACCGATAGAGGGGGGGGGGTGAATATCGGTATTCATTTTTCAGAAAATTAAGAGCAAGTGCACAGCGGAAATAAAAAGAAAAACAACACAGAGACGTAGTCGTTTTTACTTGGTTCGGAGCCTGGGTCGACTCCTACTCCAAGGCCCACGGTCGTTGACCGTTTACTTTGGGCAATTCTATATTAGGCGCAAAATAGTTTACAAAGGATTACAGAATTAAGTACAGTAAACTTTTAAATAACTCTTTTACCGACGTCCGAGGTGGTTCAACTTTTTTGGAGCAACGGGACGTCGTCGGCTCGAGTTGGAAGGATTCCGGGGCGCAGCGTGTGAGCAGAAGAGCGTAGAAGCGTCGAGAGAATTGATGTTCTGAAGCCTTGGTCGAGGGCCCTTTATATAGGGCCTGGGGGCGCCCGGGACATCGGGGGCGCCCCCCCACGTGTCCTTCGATTCGGTTCAATCTCGGTCAGCGTCTGATCCCTTTATCTTCGGGATCCGCTTTGACCGGGGCGCCCGGAGCGCTCGGGGTGCCCGGATTGACCGGGTCAAATCTTATCTCTCGGCTTCGCTGGGTTGATCTTCGACGCTTGCGCATGGGGGCGCCCGGAGCACTGGGGGCGCCCGGGAGCAGCGGGGGTGCCCGGGAGCACGGGGGCGCCTGGGAGTTGAACTGTCGAAGCCCATCTTGCTGTCTTGTGTTTTGTGTTTGCCTTGGGGGCGCCCGGGACACTCCGGGCGCCCTGGTCAGCTGTAGCCTCATTCCTTTGAGGCTTTCTGAGCTGCAGACACACGTTCCTTCGGTCTTGCATCCAGGGTTAGTCCAAAACACAATAGAACAATAAAGTATTAGATTATACAGCCTGAGCTGTCTTGGTTCTGACTTTGGTCTCCAAAATGGAGCCCTAGGTCGAACCGACGCCTACTGTTCCCTCGACGGGGAACGCGTCCTCACCTACTCCTCTCGGGAGAATTTACCTGATGCCAACCGTTCCTTTGGTTGGACTATTGCCTTACGGTCCTTTGTCAGGTCTTGGATGCCGAGCTGCCTTTCGCTCGGTGCCTAGCATTCCTTCGCTAGGGCTTCAGTCCAGGTTGTCCTTCGCCTGGTGCCTAACAGTCCTTCGCTAGGGCTTTTGACTCTGGCATTCCTTCGCCAGTGCCTAGCAGTCCTTCGCTAGGGCTTTTTACCCTGACATTCCTTCGCCAGTCCCTAGCAGTCCTTCGCTAGGACTTTTTACCCTGGCATTCCTTCGCCAGTGCCTAGCAGTCCTTCGCTAGGACTTTTCCTGCACACTAGAGTAACTTGTTAGAAAACAAGTAAGACTTAACTTTTGACCTCTGTTGCCATTATCAAAACACAGGTTTGACTTGGGTGCATTCTGCACCAACAACAACCTCCTTCTCGGTGGAGTAACCTCTCCACAGCATTTCAAGATGATAAAGTATGAAGTACAGAAAACTCAAGAAAGATCTTACTCAGCACTTAGAACCACAAGAACACAAGCAAGCTTCTCTGAGCTCCACCTAGCGCAGATCTCACGCAAGACTCTCCTCTTCATGTCTTCTTGCTGATGGACTCAAGCTTCTTATTTCTCTTCTCCCAAGTGCCCAAGTAACAGAAGGTTGCTTCAAGGATCAAAGTTGCTTGCTCAAGATGAGAACAGAGTTGTTGCTAGCACACAAGATGTCGCAGAGTAGTATCGTTGAGTTGCTAAGACTCCTTCACCACCAAGCGCTTAAGTCCCAGCTCACTGATCACCAGGTCACCACCTCACTGCAGCCTCCAGCTGCTCACCTGCCAACGTTAGCTACCACTGAGCTCTCCCTGGACTCCTTGAGCTTCCCTCAGCCAAGCTCTAGTCAGCAGGTCCAGTCAGCAGCTCCAGCCGTTGCAACCTGAGATGGCAAATAGACAAACCTACTCCAAGGACATTTCACCTAGTCCTCCAAGCTAGGACTTTTCACCCAACCCTCCAAGTTAGGACTTTTCCACACCTAGCCCTCCAAGCTAGGATTTTCCACACCTAACCCTCCAGGTTAGGATTTTTCCACACCTAGCCCTCCAAGCTAGGATTTTCTATACCTAACCCTCCAGGTTAGGATTTCCTCACACCTAACTCTCCAAGATAGGATTTTATCAAACCTAATCCCACTAGGTATGCCTAGTCCACGACTAGGACTTAAACCCAATCATAATCATAATCATCAACCTAAACAAAAATCGATGTCAACACCAAAACAACAATCAGGGTCAGACTGCATCAACAATCTCCTCCTTTTTGTTGTTTGACAATCCGATTTTAAGTTTAGGGATTTGAAATCAATATCCTCAAATTCCAGAATCATAGTGGAATCAGGATCCTCCCCCTACAACATTATCATCCCAAACTTAACCAACCACACTCTCCCCCTTTCTCAAACACCGAAAAGGGTATAAACGGGTTGTTAAGTTTAAACAAACTCCACCTCAACCCTAGGGGTATCCCAAAACAACAAAGGTATGATTTGATTTTGAAACCATATGATATACATATGATAAATGTAAGTCATGGCAAAGCAAGCATATGTATCATATGGACATGGTAGTCATAAGCATGATCATAGCAACACATTTATCAGGATGGTAGTCATATGAGCAACTATATATAAATCAACAATAAGTATAATATAGTAAGTCAAATATGATAAATAGGCATAATGTCAGATGCATCATAGCGCACCAACGTCAAGACAAACACGGCACAAATAAACAGCAAAGTCAAGACATCATCAATGCTCAGCGGGGAGGTCATCGTCCTGCATCGGATCATCGGTCGTATCATCAGGTATATAGGAGCCTGGTGCAGCACTGCTAGAGGGCGCATCTCCAGGAAGGGCAGACTGGTATGGATGACCAGCCGCCCACACGCACCACTCCTCGACCCAGGACTGCTGCTGAGTCAGCATTGCAGACTGATACACCTCCTAACTGGCAAGTAGACCAGAAATCTCGGATCGGAGCATCGTCTGAAATGTCGTCTGCCCGAGCTCCAACAGGTGTAATCGATGGTCCATGGATTGCTCGAGCTCCGCGATCTGCCATCGTAGATCGAGATCTGGATTGTACTCATAGTCTGCTGCAGCGGGCGGCTCAAGATGTACAGCCGGAGCTGCTGGTACCTGTATGTGGGCCACCCATGGTAGCTCCCCTAGACCCCGCCCATCCTTCCATATAAGACTCTGGACCTGAGGTTTGACAACAATACCAGACTTGGCAAATGCACGTTTCCCAAGTCGGCAGTCTTGTCGAACCATCGACACCGTCCAGCCCTTGGACACATCGATATCGACTGACTGGAGCCAATCAGTGATAATGTGTCCATATGGCATGTAGACTGTGCGCCGTCCAGGCTTGCTATACGCTATGATGGAAAAGATAAGGCACGCCGTGAGATCATACTCCAGATGGCGATGCATCGCATAGAGTAGCAAACAATGATATGAACGTATCTCACTGAGAGGTTTGGAAGTGATCGGCAGAATACAGTTTGTGATTATCTTGAAAAGAATATAATCATCAGGGGAAAGACGAAGAGCAGCAAAGGTCGGGAAGTCGGCCCCTAACTCATCAAGGCCACCTGGCCTAGGATGTCGAAGGAAATACTCGTAGATTGAGTCGGGGGTGACTCCCACAAATGGAGGCAGTAATGGGTCCGGGATCGCAGGATAGATAGAGTAAAAATTAGGCGATCGTCGACAACCAAGAAAATATGAAAAGTTTTTGTGGGTAAAGTTAAGGTTAGTTTTGGCTACCCGAGTTGTATACCCAAGACCCCCTTGTGGTCCTGGTTACAAGTTGTTGTAGAATTCGGACACAAGATCAACATTTATGGTCCGCTCGAGAGAAAGGAAAAATTCAAGATTATAGAAATCAACCACCTCTTTAATAGAGTGGCAGTGCTCATATAAGAATGTCCTATCAATCGATTTGCAAGGTAGAAGTTTAAAGGTTCTAGTTTGGAAGGTTTGTCCAAGATATGCATTGGGAAATCTAGAACTCGAGGATGGTTGAGGTCTTTGAGAGGGTCTGGAAGAAGAAGGGGCTTTGCCCTTAGAGCCTCCATCCACGGGTTCTTTGCCCTTAGATGATTTTCTAAAGGATGGAATAGGTTCAATCAGTAGGTTCAAGGATCAAAGTAAGGTCACGACATGAAATGGGATTGAGTAAACCAAGATACAATGAATTGGAATGTGAGGTTTTTAAGACATTGACCAAATGAATCATAATAGAAAATGATCAAATGAAGTTAGGTTTAATCAATACGATCCAATGCAAGGAAAGGAAGGTCACGGCAAGAGTAGGGTCATGGTAATGGCACACACAGCACAAAAGACAAGTTATGATTAGCATAAGTTCATAATCTAAGAATTGATCTGAAATGAAAACCAACAAAACTCTTACTTAGGTGCCATGTTCAGTTGATTGAATGAGAGGAATCACGTGGCTGAGTTGTGCAGACAACAACACACAAAAATGGTGCTTCGCGAGAGAGAACACAGCAGCAAACAAGAACTTCCTAGCGCAGAAGAGAAGAACTCTCGCGCACAGAGAGAAGATCGCATGCGCACGGGAAGAAGAAGGAGAACTCACGCGCAAGGAAGAACACGCAGGAAGAGAACTCACACACGGTAAAAGGATGCGCAAGAGGGGAGTTTCGGCGCTAGGGTTCGACAATGAGGAGTTTCGGGAGAGTTAATAGGTTGGTGGATCGGTCCACCAATCGATATTTAATGTGATTGAATGGATCACCGTTCAATCTGGGAGCGCTCAGACCGATCAGGCTCAGGCCTGATCGGACTGGCCTGGTCCTGATCGGTCAGGGTGACCGATTAGGCAGGCTCCTGATCGATCGGCTGATCGATCAGGAAGCGATCAGTAGGTTTGGAGGTTTTTCCCGTGAGCCCTTTGATCGGTTTGTGGACCGATCACCATAGGGTGCTAGATCGGTCCCGTGATCGATCAGGCTTCCTGAAATTCCTGATACAATCTGAAACTTTCAGTTTCAGATTTCCAAATGGTTTCTGATAAGATCTGATACAGATTATCGATTTTGGAAGTGGTCCCTTGACTAAAATTGATCCCTAAACAAGGATCAAAGGTCCTTATGGTTTTGACAAATCACTTTGCTCCACCAAAGTGGAGTCAAACTCAATCAACAAACATCCACTCAATTTCAACCAAGTTTGTATCAAATTCAAGTTTCCAATTAAGTTTCCTTGATTGGAATGTCCAAGTATGATCATGGAGCCAAGTACACATGTGTTATGCATTGGTTTTCCCCATACATGGTCACCGAAGTGATTTTTATCTCATCAACCAAATTCCTCAAGGGATGCAATGACATTTCGAGAAATTTAGTTGATCCTAACATCTCACCCCATATCTAACAAACAAAAATATTTTGGTAAACCTTATAGTTTGTGTGAGATGTCCCTAAGTTACCCAATTGTGTCCCAACAATTCAAAATGATCATCAAGGGTTTTGAATGCATTTTGATGTCTATGAAGCGTGGCACATTCCCAACTCCCTTCTTAAGAAGCTAAACTCATTTTCGGGGAGTGGTTTAGTGAAAATGTCTGCTAGATTTGATTTGGACTCCACATATGAGAGTACAACATCTCCTCTAGCAACATGATCCCTAATGAAGTGGTGACGCACTTCAATATGTTTGGTTCTAGAGTGATGGACCGGATTCTTGGTTATGTTAATTGTGCTAATGTTGTCACACAACACTTGCACACCCTTGTAGCTTAATCTATAGTCCTCTAGAGTATGAATCATCCACAACAATTGTGATATGCTCTCTCCCATAGCAATATATTCTGCCTCGGTCGTGGAGAGAGCAACACAATGTTGCTTCCGACTTAACCAACTAACTAAAGATGATCCCAAAAATTGGCAACCCCCACTAGTGCTTTTCTGATCCAACTTGCATCCAGCATAGTCGGAATCGGTGTAGCCAATTAGGTCAAAAGATTCGGTATGGAGGTACCAAAGACCAACTCCAATTGTGCCCTTAAGATATCTCAAAATTCTCTTAACAGCAATTAAATGAGATTCCTTGGCACAAACATGATACCTAGCGTACATACCCACAGCAAAAAGTATATTAGGTTGACTAGCTGTGAGGTATAGCAGACTACCTATCATGCTTCGATATTGAGTTAGATCCACATGTTTACCACTTTCATCATTGTCTAATCTTGTGTTTGTAGCCATGGGAGTGGTTACCTCTTTTGAATCACTCATGTTAAATTTTCGAAGCATCTCTTGGGTATATTTTGATTGGTGCACATGGATCCCATCTCGGGTTTGTTTGATCTCAAGTCCAAAGAAGAAAGTCAAATCTCCCACTAGACTCATTTCAAATTCACTCTCCATGTGTCCAATAAATTCATTTAAATAGCCCTTGTTGTTTGAGCCACAAATAATGTCATCGACATATACTTGGGCTACAAATATATTGTCACCATCTCTTCGTAGAAATAGTGTAAGGTCTATTTGGCCTCTAACAAAGCCTTTTTAAATTAAAAATGTCGACAATCGCTCGTACCAAGCTCGGGGTGCTTGTTTAAGGCCATATAGTGCCTTTTTGAGCTTGAATACGTGGTTTAGGAATTCGGTACTCTCAAACCCTGGAGGTTGTTCGACATAGACCTCTTCTCTAATCAAACCATTTAGAAAGGCCGATTTGACATCCATTTGATATAACTTGAAACCACGATGTGCTGTAAATGTAAGCATCAATCGGATGGACTCTAATCGGGCCACGGGAGCATAGGTCTCATCATAATCAAGGCCTTCAACTTGATTGTAGTCCTTGGCTACTAAGCGTGCCTTGTTTCTTATGATTTCTCCCTTATGGTTTAATTTATTTTTGAAGACTCATTTGGTTCCAATAATGGTGGTCTTCTTGAGTCTAGGGACTAAGTCCCAAACTTGACTTCTTTCAAATTGACCTAGCTCATCTTGCATTGTAATGATCCAATCGGGATCATTTAATGCTTCATCAATTTTTCTAGGTTCAATTTCGGAAATTAGGGCAACTTCATTAACCTCATTCCGGAAGAATGATCTAGTTCTAACCCCATGGTGGATATCTCCAACAATTTGGTCTTGGGGATGACTAGAGGCTAACCTAGTTTGCCTAGGTGTTGGTGGTGCTTCTTGAATGGTTTCACTAGACACAAACTCAGCCTCAGGACCCGGCTGATCTATGGGTTGTCTAGGCTCACCGTCATCGGATTTATCACCATCAACAACATTTGGACTTTCATTCAAACTTAGTCTCCTAAGTTCGAAATGGACTTCATCTTCTGGTTGTTCATTGGCTTTTGGAATTTCTTCAAAGACAACATCAGAAGATTCTTCAACCAATCTAGATTTCTTATTGTAGACTCGGTAGGCTTTGCTAACTAAGGAGTACCCGACCAGCATCCCTTCATCAGCCTTTGCCGTGAACATTCCAAGGTGGTCCTTGGTGTTTAGGATAAACACCTTACAACTAAACACCCTAAGATGTTTACTCGTAGGTGGTTTTCCAAACCAAAGTTCATGGAGAGTCTTTCCTAAGAACCTATGGATGAGGACTCAGTTTTGCACGTAGCAAGCTGTGTTTACAGCTTTGGCCCACAAGTAGCTCGGTAGTGAGTACTCATTAAGCATGCTTCGCGCAGCCTCTTGTAGAACACGATTCTTCCTCTCTACAATACCATTTTGTTGTGGTGTTCTAGGTGTGGAGAACTCATGTCTATACCCTCTATCTTGACAAAACTCTAAAAACGGTTGGTTTTGAAATTTACCTCCATGATCACTTCTTATTGTCTTAATAGTTGATGATTTCTCATTTTCAACTCTTCTACAAAAAGAAATGAAAACATCTAAGGGTTGATCCTTATATTTAAGAAAATAGGTCCATGTATATCTAGTAAAATCATCAATGATAACAAAACAATATCTACTTCCATTCAATGATATGATAGTGCTACAATCAAACAAGTCCCTAGGAAGTAAATCTAATGCGGTAGAAGTACTTACAGTGCTTTTACCTTTATGTGCAGATTTTGTTTGCTTACCCATTTGACATGCATCACAAAGTTTGTCTTTTTCTTACTTGATGCTTGGCAAGCCACGATTTAATCCCTTGTTGGCCAACTTCCGGATATTCTTCATGTTCACGTGTGCTAGTCTCCGGTGCCAAAGGGTGGACTCCTCTTCTTTTGACATGAGACACTTAGCAAAAGCATTAGTAGCACTTTTAAAGGAAACTTGATAAATGTTATCTACTCTTGTTCCTACTAGTACCGTGTCAACATTGTCATGTTGTCTAACTAGAAATTGACTTGATTTGAAATCAATTGTGTAACCCGCATCACACAATTGACTGATACTTAGGAGATTAAATGTCATCCCCTTGACTAGAAGGACATTCTTAATCTTAAGACATTCGGATATTTCAATGTCTCCTATTCCTATGACCTTAAGACTACCATTGTTACCAAATGAAACATTACCTCTATTTTTTCTTTGAAGTGTGGTAAACAATGATCTATCATCGGTCATGTGTTTGGAGCACCCACTATCAACGAACCAAGTTGATAAATGCTCCCCCTCAATCATAACCTACACAATTCGAAAAATGGAAGTTTTAGGTACCCACACCTTGGGACCTAAAGCATCTACTAAACAAGACTTAGGCACCCATGCCTTGACAACTTTCCTTTGGACTCTAGGTGTCTTAGATTGTCCAATATCAGTCCTAGACATTAAAGACACAAATGAAGGTTCTTTGGGTCGGTAACCAATACCGGCCCTATTGTAGACTGCCCTTTGGGCATTTAAGATCATGTCTAAGGTCTTTGAGCTTGTTGAGAATTTCTCAAGAACACTCTTGAGTCTCTCAACTTCACTCTTCAATGATTTGTTTTCATCTTCTAACAATTCAACATGCAAATCATCTACATCCTCATCACTAGAGGATTTCAATTGTTCAACCTCAATTTTCAAAGATTTAATATCATCCTCTAACATTTCAACATGCAAATCGTCTATGTTCTCATCCCTAGATGATTTCAATTGTTCAACTTCTAATTGCAATGATTTAACCCTATTTTTTGACTTTTTCAGCATATTAGTTAAGCATGCAATAGCTCTATAACATTTCTCAAGTTCGGGAGTGGTTACCTCTTCATCATCCGAAGATGATGAAGCCGCGTTTGAGGAGTCGGAGGATTCATCACGACTTTCTTCTACTCCAAGAGCCATGAGTGCCACATGCCGTGTACTCTTCTCCTCCTTCTCTTCATCGGATGAGCTTGAGAAGGATTCATCCCAAGTGGCCTCAAGGCCTTCTTCTTCTTTATGGATCTATCCTCCCTCTTCTTAAGCTTTGGGCAGTCCTTCTTGAAGTGCCCTTTCTTACTACATTCAAAGCAAGTAATATTATTCTTATCAAGCTTAACTTCACTTGGGTTACCTTTACCCTTGAAGCGTCGACCCTTCCTCATCATCCTTCTAAAAAAATTGGTCATCTCGGAGGAAGAAGAGCTGTTGCCATCCTCCTTGGATTCAGACTCGGATTCGAATGAGGAAGAAGATGATGAGACTTCCTTCTCCTTCTTCTTCTCCTTCTTCTTCTTATTCTTTTCTCATGCAACTAAGGCAATCCCCTTCTCCGTGGGGCCTTTGTTAGCCATTTCATGCAATTCCATTTCACAAAACAAATCATCTAATTTGACAATTGATAAGTCCTTGGAAACTTTGTAGGCATCCACCATGGATGACCACAAAGCATTCCTTGGAAATGCTTTCAACACATACCTCACAAGGTCGCGGTTCTCGACCTTTTCATCAATAGAATGAAGACCATTCAATACCTCTTTGAATCTGCTGTGGAGCTCACTTACGGTTTCACTCTCCTTCATGGAGAGGTTTTGAAGTTAGTTGAGGAACAAATCCCTCTTTGCTATTCTTGAATCCCGGGTTCCTTGGTGTAGTTCAATAAGCTTATTCCACAAATCTTTTGCACTTGTAAAGGGGCCAACCTTGATGAGTTGGTCTTTGTTCATGCCACATTGTAGGGTCACCACCGCCTTCGCGTCGGCTTCACTTTTCCGGGTTTGCTCAGCCGTCCAACCCCAAGACTCCAGTTCTTTTCCTTCATCATCCTTAGGAGGGGAAAAGCCCTGCTTCACAGCGAACCAAGTGTTGATATCCATCTTAAGATAGTACTCCATCTTTGATCTTTAATATTGGAAATCTGCTCCATCAAAGAAAGGAGGTCGGGTGGTGGAGAAGCCTTCTCTCAAAGCCATTGCCGTTGACTCTCGGTTGTTAATCCGCTTGTACAGAGCCCTAAGCTCTGATACCACTTGTTGGACCTTGGATGGCTAGAGAGGGGGGGGGGGTGAATGTAGCCAGACACCGAAAAATAGCACTTATCAATTTTTCTGCACTTAACTGTTAGTAGCACAGCGGAAGCAAATAACACAAAACAGAGTATTGCAGAAGATTACACCCTAAGCTAAGCACAAACAAATGCAAGAACGCTA
>JAGFNQ010006697.1:147095-188039 GCA_024364735.1 Boesenbergia rotunda | reverse complement strand
ACTTGTGGAACAAACTCATAGAGCTCCATGAAGGCACCCGAGACTCGAGATTGCAAAGAGGGACTTGTTCCTCAATCAACTTCAAATCTCTCCATGAAGGAGAATGAGTCGGTAAGTGAGCTCCATAGCCGGTTCAAGGAAGTTCTTAATGGACTTCATTCAATTGATGAAAAGGTCGAGAACCGCGACCTTGTGAGGTATGTCTTGAAAGCATTTCCAAGGAATGCTTTGTGGTCATCCATGGTGGATGCCTACAAAGTATCCAAGGATTTATCTATTATAAAATTAGATGATTTATTTTTTGAGATGGAATTGCATGAGATGGCTAACAAAGGCCCCAAGGAAAAGGGGATTGCCTTAGTTGCAGGGGACTGGATCAATAAGAAGAAGAAGGAGAAGAAGAAGGAGAAGGATCATTCATCATCTTCATCCTCCTCCGAATCCGAGTCATACTCGGAGGAAGATGGCAGTGGCTCCTCTTCATCCGAAATGGCGAACTTCGTGCGGAGGATGATGCGAAGAGACCGACGTTTCAAAAGGAGAGGTAACACTAGTGAATTCAAGCTTGATAAGAATAATGCATCTTGCTTTGAGTGTGGTAGGAAAGGGCATTTCAAGAATGAATGTCCGAAGCTTAAGAAGGAGGAGAAACCTAAAAGAAAAGAAGAGAAATCCAAGAAGAAGAAGAAAGCTTTGAAGGCTTCTTGGGATGAGTCATCTTCTAGTTCATCCGATGATGAGAAGGAGGAGAAGAGCACAAGGCAAGTGGCTCTCATGGCTCTTGGAGAGGAGAGCAGTGAAGAATCTTCAAGCTCCTCAAACGCGGCTTCATCATCTTCGGATGATGAAGAGGTAACTTCTCCCGAGCTTGAAAAATGTTATAGAGCAATTGCATGTTTAACTAGTATGCTTAAGAAATCCAAAAACAAAGTTAAAGCATTGCAATTAGAAATTGATCAATTGAAAGCTTCTAGAGATGATAACATTGATGACTTACATGTTGAATTACTAGAAGATGAAATTAAATCTTTGAAACATGAGATTGTAAGCTTGAAATCCTCTAAGGTTGAGGAAACCAGTTATTTGCATGATAATGAGTTAGTGGAGGAAAACCAATCATTGAAGAGTGAAGTTGAGAAGCTCAAGAATATTCTTGGGAAATTCTCAAATAGCTCTAAGACCTTATATATGATTTTAAATGCCCAAAGAGCGTTTTACAATAGGGCCGGTATTGGGTACCACCCTAAGGAACCCTCTTTTGTATCTCTCATGTCTAGGACTGACATGAGACAATCTAGAACACCCAAAATCCAAAAGAAAGTTGTCAAGGCATGGGTGCCAAAGTCATGCTTAGTTGATGCTTTAGGTCCCAAGGTTTGGGTACCTAAGACTTCTATTTTTCGAATTGTGTAGGTTATGATTGAGGGGGAGCATCTATCAACTTGGTTCGTTGATAGTGGATGCTCCAAACACATGACCGGGGATAGATCATTGTTTACCACATTTCACAAGAAGAGTAGAGGTAATGTATCATTTGGTAACAATGGTAGCCTTAAGGTCATAGGAATAGGAGACATTCAAATATCCGAATGTCTTAGAATCTCAAATGTCCTTCTAGTCAAGGGGATGAAGTTTAATCTCCTAAGTGTCAGCCAATTGTGTGACACGGGTTACACAATTGACTTCCCACCAGGTCAATGTCTAGTTAGACAAAATGATACCATGGACACGGTACTAGTAGGAGCAAGAGTAGACAATATCTATCAAGTTTCATTTAAAAGTGCTACTAATGCTTTTGCTAAGTGTTTCATGTCAAAAGAAGAAGAGTCCACTCTTTGGCACCGGAGACTAGCACATGTGAACTTGAAGAACATCCGGAAGTTGGCCAACAAGGGACTAGTTCAAGGCTTACCAAGCATCAAGTATGGAAAAGATAAATTATGTGATGCGTGTCAAATGGGTAAGCAAACAAAATCTGCACATAAAGGTAAAAGCACTATAAGTACCTCCAATGCTTTAGATTTACTTCACATGGATCTATTTGATTGTAGTACCATCATATCATTAAATGGAAGTAGATATTGCCTTGTTATCATTGATGATTTTACTAGATATACTTGGACTTACTTTTTAAAACATAAGGATCAAACCTTAGATATTTTCATTTCTTTTTGTAGAAGGGTTAAAAATGAGAAATCATCAACAATTAAGACAATAAGAAGTGATCATGGAGGTGAATTTCAAAACCAAAGGTTTCTAGAATTTTGTCAAGATAAGGGTTATAGGCATGAGTTCTCTACTCCTAGAACACCTCAACAAAATGGTGTTGTAGAGAGGAAGAGCCGTGTTCGTCAAGAGGATGCACGAAGTATGCTTAATGAGTACTCACTCCCGAGTTACATATGGGCTGAAGCTGTGAATACAGCTTGCTATGTGCAAAATCGAGTTCTCATCCATAGGTTTTTAGGAAAGACTCCCCACGAACTTTGGTTTGGGAAACCACCTACGGTTAAACATCTTAGGGTGTTTGGTTGTAAGGTGTTTATCCTAAACACCAAGGATCACCTTGGAAAGTTCACGGCAAAAGATGATGAAGGGATACTAGTCGGGTACTCCCTCGTTAGTAAAGCCTACCGAGTCTACAACAAAAGAACTAAACTAGTTGAAGAGTCTTCTGATGTGGTTTTTGAGGAAATTCCAAAATCAATTGACCAATCAGAAAATGTAAAATCCCACACTATTGACTAGGTCTCGGTAATTTCCGGAGGATTACCATATAGGTTCCGAGGTTTCCGAGTCCTCGGAGACAAACTTAGGGACCGAAATGTAATTGAACAAACAATTATAAGGACTAACTTGTAATCAAGTTTGGACCCTAGGGGTGGTTTTGTGATTAGATGGAAATTGGTTGGACCAAAACGCAAAATGCCCATCACTTATATCCCTTGACCTAAACCTATTCGGACCGACCACCTATGCGATCTCTCCGCCGCACACCTCACTGCCGATCGAATACCCCAGCCACTCACCCCCTACTCCTCCGTTGGATTTCTTTGTCTCCAATCGTCTCGGGCGGCACCGGCGACGAGCTCTGCCACCCCCCATCTCCACGCAGTCCCAACTCGGGGATTGAGGGAGACGACCCCGGCCTTATCCCCGCTGCTACGGAGCTCGTCTACCTTGGGCGAGTCCCGACGACAGTCGCCGACCCCACTCCGTGGTCACTGCTTCACTCTGCCCTCGCCGGATCTAGGGTGAACGGTTGAAGCTGGGAGAAGCTACCACAGGGTGGAGCAGCCGATTGAAGGACATTACTCTCCAATCGGGTGTTTTCCCTTATCAGAAACCAATTGTATCAAACATTGGTAGTCTGCTGTGCCAATTAGGAATCCAGAACTTGGCTGTGGGGAGGGGAAACTGGTTGCGCCAATTCTAGGTAAGGATAGCTTGTATGTGTTGGTTTGATTTAGATTTCCTGTAGGTTGGCTAGGTCTGTGACAATGCAATTTGTGGTTTGATTAGTTGTAGAATTCCTCACGTTTTGGGTGACTGCTGAGGTGATGAACAGCAATTGGAGCTGTGAGGTGGAGGATCCTTACCACCAGATCTGAGGTAAGGGCTTTGGGTGATTGCACTGTTAATGAGGATGATTTCTCTTTGAATCAAAGCTGTGTGATAAGTGTTAGGGTTGTGATCTTGGTTTTGAAAGTGAATCTGGCAGGGATTCTGGCTAGGATTTAATTAGAGGTTGCTCAGCTTATTATTGCAACATTCCAACTGTTTGAGATTTGTTTCCTAGCTGCGGTGTGTGAGGTAAGCTCAATTATGTTGTGGTTATTGGAATTAGGTGTTGGCTACTTGAAAGGGGAAACTAGAGGTTAAATGTAGACTAAACCTAATCCTAAACGAATAAGGGTTTAATCATTTAATCAAGGTAATTAAATGAAATACGAGGATTAGGTTAACCCTAATATGAGTTAGGGACTTGTTAGCTAACTACTATTTTTGTAATAGCTAACTAAATGCATCCTTGATATAGGAGCTTGATTGATTTGATTATATTGGACGGGTGGTTCTTCCCTTTTGATACGGACTTATACACTCTTGGAGGCGGGTACCCTTTGACTTATCTATTTTGATATTGTCATTTTGTTATGCATAGAATGTTATAGATAGCAGTAAGATTCTACGCTATCCCTGGTTATTATGTCTGTTCTGGATATTGTTGTTTATCCCTGTTTATTATGCCAGTTCTGGATACTTGTTGTTTATCCCTGAGTTATCATGTTGTTGGTTTCCTTCGGTCTCAGGTATTGTCATATCTGTATGTATGCTTAGATAGCGGGATGTACCTCTTGCACTTGACCTTGAGAGATCTGTAGTTTCAGGCCAGTATACCTTGTAGGTTACCTGTATTTCCTGTTGTAGGATTTCAGACTGAGACCTAATATACTGAGGACTTGGGAGGGAGGTATATGTATCTATCATATACCATCCTTGCACTGTTGCATGCCGGCGATCAGCGACTCCCTTGTGGTTGAGCCTAATCGTCTTCCGGTACATGACTTGCACACACGGCCACTCATGGGTTAGTGGATACCGTAGATGTGTGCATTTGCCCTGTATTGCTCCGTTCGGCCACTGTTTGGAGGGTGAGCGCGGGCGTGGTAGCAGCCAGGGATCCCTTCTCGTACTGAGCCACGAGGAGATGAGAGCGGAGCTCCCCCATTGCTTGGGGTAGAGGGGTGGTCCCTCGCCAGTCACTCAGGAGCAGTGATGGCAGGGTGTACAGTTGTCAGAGCCCTACCCGTTCAGACGTCCCTATGACAGGTGTACGATGATTCTGTCTGGTGTCAGGGGTGACCATGTCATTGCACCATGTGCATATTTTGCATCGTGCATTGTTTGCTGCACTTATTTGCTGCACTTGTTTGACATCGCATATGCTGGAGACTTGTTATCTGTGTTTATATGCCTATTGGTTTTCCTTTGGAATTTCTTACCCTCTTTCCAGGTTAGATGGATTCAGGTATGTATCTACCTCATTATGTTCAGTACTAGTCTTTCCCTACTGTTGAGATGAGTCTGTATTAGCTAAACTCTTAGTGTTGGTATAACCTTCTATGCATATCTTTGGGTATTCGCTGAGCTATGGACTCACCCCGTTGCCATATATGTTTATTTCAGGTTGATGTCTACGAGGAGATCCCGAGCCGCCAGTCCCCAGCTCCAGAGGAGCTCTTTTTTATTTTGGTTTTCCGTTGTTTCATTTATGGACCCTGTAGTATTTACTATGCTTCCGCTATTATGTTTTTAAACATGTATGCACGTTTTATTTGATGGCATTGTACTTTTGAGTCCTATGTTGGACTTCGTTTGATTTTGGTTTTGTTCCTGCCCCCTGGCAGTTCAGGTGAGTTCGGATTTGGTCTTTCGATAGTTAAAATCATATAACTATTGTTCTGCATATATCTGAGGCCTGAGGCCCCTTAAACTGCGTGGTTGTGTTATATTATCTGTGTGTATGTGTAAATTGTCCGCCGGACAGGGGAGGTGCTGTCCGATTTTCTATTGGCACAGCGGCTCCTGGGTCTCGGGGCGTGACAGAAAATGTAGGAAAAGATCAACTTGAACTTAGGAGACTAAGTTTGAAAGAAACTCCAAGTGTTGTTGATGATGATGAGTCTGATGACGGTGAGCCTAGACAACTCATTGATCAGCCGGATCCTGAGGCTGAGTTTGTGTCTAGTGAACCTATTCAAGAAGCACCACCAACAACAAGGCAAATGAGACTAGCCTCTAGTCATCCCCAAGACCAAATTGTTGGAGACATCCATCAAGGGGTTAGGACTAGATCATTCTTCCGGAATGAGGCTAATGAAGTTGCTCTAATTTCCGAAATTGAACCTAGAAAAATTGATGAAGCATTAAATGATCCCGATTGGATTATCGCGATGCAAGATGAACTAGGTCAATTTGAGAGGAGTCAGGTTTGGGACCTAGTCCCTAGGCCTAAGAAGACCACCATTATTGGAACTAAATGGGTCTTCAAAAACAAATTAAACCACAAGAGAGAAATCATTAGAAACAAGGCACGCTTGATAGCCAAGGGCTACAGTCAAGTTGAAGGTCTTGATTATGATGAGACTTATGCTCCCGTGGCACGATTAGAGTCCATCCGATTGATGCTTGCATTTGCAGCACATCGAGGCTTCAAATTATTTCAAATGGACGTCAAATCGGCCTTCCTAAATGGTTTAATTAGGGAAGAAGTCTATGTCGAACAACCTCCAGGGTTTGAGAGTACCGAATATCCAAACCACGTGTACAAGCTCAAGAAGGCACTCTATGGCCTTAAACAAGCACCCCGGGCTTGGTATGAGCGATTGTCGACATTCTTGATTGGAAAGGGTTTTGTTAGAAGTCAAATAGACCCTACACTATTTCTATGAAGAGATTGTGACAATATATTTGTAGCCCAAGTATATGTCGATGACATAATTTGTGGCTCAAACAACAAGGGCTATTTACTTGAATTTATCGGACACATGGAGAGTGAGTTTGAAATGAGTCTAGTGGGAGAGTTGACTTTCTTCCTCAGACTTGAAATCAAGCAGACTCGCGATGGTATCCATGTGCACCAATCAAAGTATACACATGAAATGCTTCGAAAATTCAATATGAGTGATTTGAAAGAGGTAACCACTCCCATGGCCACAAATACAAGATTGGATAATGATGAGAGTGGTAAACCCATTGATCTAACTCAATATCGAAGCATGATAGGTAGTTTGCTATATCTCCCAGCTAGTCGACCAGATATACTATTTGTTGTTGGGATGTGCGCTAGGTATCAAGTCTGTGCCAAGGAATCTCACCTAATTGCTGTTAAGCGAATTTTGAGATATCTTAAGGGCACAATTGGTGTAGGTCTTTGGTATCCCCGTACCGAATCTTTTGATTTGATGGGCTATACGGATTCCGACTACGCTGGATGTAAGTTGGACCGAAAAAGCACTAGTGGGGGCTGCCAATTCTTAGGATCGTCTCTAGTAAGTTGGTCGAGTCAGAAGCAACATTGTGTTGCTCTTTCTACTACCGAGGCAGAGTATATCGCTATGGGAGAGAGTATATCACAGTTGTTGTGGATGATCCACACCTTAGAGGACTATGGATTGAGTTACAAGGGTGTGCAAGTGTTATGTGATAACATTAGCACAATTAACTTAACCAAGAATCCGGTCAATCATTCTAGGACAAAATATATTGAGGTAAGACACCACTTCATTAGAGATCATGTAGCTAGGGGAAACATCATACTCTCACATGTAGAGTCAAAGTCAAACCTAGCTGACATTTTCACTAAACCACTTTCCGAGAGTGAATTTAGTTTCCTAAGACGGGAATTGGGAATGTGTCGCGCTTCATGATTCTCAAATTGTGTTCAAAACCCTTCATGATTATTTCAAATTGTTGGGGAACAATTGGGTAACTTTGGGAACATCTCACACAAACTATAAGAGTTACCAAAATATTTTTGTTTGCTAGATATGGGGTGAGATGTTAGGTTCAACTCAATTTCTCAAAATGTCATTGCATCACTTGAGAAATTAAGTTGACGAGATAATAATCTCGGTGGTGACCAAGTATGGGGAAAACCATTGCATAACATATGTGTATATGGCTCCATGATCATACTTGGACATTCCAATCAAGGCAACTTGATTGGAAACTTGAAGTTGGAGTAAAAACTTGTTGAATTTGCTTGATTGATTGATGGTTGAGTTTGACTCTATTAAGATGGGTCAAAGTATTTGTTGAACCTATAAGGACTTTTGATTCTTGTTCAAGGATCAATTTTAGTCAGAAAATCATGTCTAAGTTTGACAAAATTCATCAGATTTCTTTTGAAAATTTCAGAAGTTCTAAAACTGAACATTTCAGTTCGTATCAGGAACCTTGATCGGTCACCGGACCGGTCAGGCATCGGGCTGATCGGTCCCTGGACCGATCTGACCCCTTCCTGTGGTGTTCGGTCCACAGACCGATCTGCGAGGCAAGCCGTGATCTCCCGAAATCTGACTAAGTGTCTGAGCTTGCCTGGATCGGTCTCCCGACCGATCTGGCACCCTATGGGGATCGGTCCACAGACCGATCAGGAAGCTCAGAATTTTCTCTCCGGATCCTACTGATCGATTCCTGATCGGTCACCCGACCGATCAGGAGCGCGACCATTCCAGTCCGATCAGGCTGTATTCTGATCGGTCAGGACGCGATTAGAACGAACGGTGATCCGATTAACCGCATTAAATTTTGGTTGGTGGACCGATCCACCAACCAATTAACTCTCAAAACTTTCATTTTCCCGAACCCTAGCGCCGAAACAACACTCTGCGAGCGAGCGAGAGAGTCTTGTGTCTTCCTTCTTCACTCGCGTGCGAGCGAAAGCTTCTACAGGCGTTTTCTCCGAACTCCTTCTTCACGCGCGTGCGTGCTCGAAGTGTTCTTCTCAGTCGCGAGTCTTGCAATCTCTTCAAACAAACTCCAATGGCGCCTAAGTAAGACTTGTTTTCAATTTTCCTTTCACAACAACTCTTAGAATATATGTTTGTGAAGCTAATCATGTTTTTGTTCTTGTTCTTGCTGTGATATCTTGATCCTTTGTGTCTGTGCCGTGACCCTCTTTTCCATCTTATGTCCAAAACTGTTATATCTATCTTTTGATTGGGTCTCGTCTTATGATCAATTCTTGTGTTTCAATCTATGTGTCATGATCAATTCAAACCTCCTTAGAAAGTCATCTAAGGGAAAGGAGGTTATGGAGGGAAGTTCCAGGGGGAAAAATCCTTTGTCATCTACACCTCCTCCGAGGCCTCCATCTCCCCCGCATCCTAGATTTCAGAACATTCTCTATGCCCTAGACTTTCATTGGCTCAACTTCGAACTAATGCCATGTCGATCAGTGGACCGAACTTTCGTTTATGAACATTGCCCTACGGTAAAAGGAATCATTGAGTACTATGGGCTTCAAAACATCCTTTTCTTAGAAAGGCCGATCAATGTTAACTTGATCTCTGAATTCTACAATAATCTGGCCAATGGGGAGGGCACGGGATGGCGGACCCGTGTCACCGGTGTCGATCTTGACTTTACCCTATCGTCCTTCACTATATTTCTGGGTTGTCGTCGCTCCAAGAACGATTTCTCACTTTATCCATATCTTCCTGTTCCTCTTCCTGCCCCTTTTACTGGAATCACTCCGGACTCCATATATGAACATTTTCTAGGCCACCCCAGGCCACGGGGTTTTGGTGCGGATATCTATAACTTTCCCACATTTCCTGCTCTTCATCTATCTCCCATTGATTATATTCTGTTTCAAATTATCGCAAATTATCTTCTTCCAATTACATCCAAGCATCTTGATGCGATCCATTCATCTCACTGCCTGATGCTTTACGGGATGCATCTGCAGTTCGATTTTGACATAGCACCGTCCATCTATTCCTCCATCATTGTTCATGGTCTGAGGTCTGGTCAGACGATCTACATGCCTTTCGGCCATATCATCACTGCCTGGCTGGAGTCGGTTGGCATCGACGTCTCACAGGGCCAACTCGTGCTGATGAATCGACAAGACTGTCGCCTGGATCGTCGTATGCTTGCTCAGTCCGGCATTGTTCTCGGGACCGAGGGGTTACAGTGGAAGGATCGCAACCAAGCGGGGAAGCTGCCGCTAGCGGTTCATGCCGAGAGTGCACCAGTTGTTGCTGCTGATGATGCCACGATGGATGACCTTATGCGCGATGACGACCCTCCTACTGACATTTGAGCTCGGATATCTGCTGTTTTATCATGATATGTGTATTTGACTATGATACTTTTGGGCTGTATGTCCTCTGACTTTGTTGGTGTGACCTTGAGTCACACATATTTTACTACTTGTTCGGATGCTCTCATGCCTTGACCTATATAATTTTATCTGCCATGCTTATCTACTATTGTTGATGCCATGCTGATCCTGTACCTGTTATATGCATGATTGTTCGATTGTCATATTCATGCTTACATTGCCATTTGATACTTATGAATATTATGGCATGCTTTGGGAGTCTATATTTCATACTCATATGATGCATGTGATTGCTATGTCTTGCTATAATTTTTCACATGTGTTCGTATGATCATTCCACAAACTATCACATTTTTGATGAGTTGGGATACCTCTAGGATTGAGGGGGAGTTCATCTTAATCTTGACAGTCCCTCTTGTCCCTTTTCGGTGTTCGACAAAGGGGGAGAGTGTGGATTGGTTAAGTTTAGCATGATCATGTTGTAGGGGAAGAATCTGGATTCTCCTATGATTATAAAGTTGGAATATTGATTGAGAATTCCTAAACTTAAAATCGATTAGTCAAACAACAAAAAGGGGGAGATTGTTGATGCAGTCAGGCCCTGATTGTTGTTTTGGTGTTGACAACGATTTTAGTTTAGGAGGATGATTATGATATGTAAAATCCTAACCTGGGAAGTTAGGTGTGATGATTATGATTAAGTCCTGATCGAGGATTAGGCATGATATGGAAAATCCTAACCTGGGAGGTTAGGTGTGGAAAATCCTAGCTTGGAGGGCTAAGTGTTGGAAAAGTCCTAATTCGGAAGGGTTGGGTGAAAAGTCCTAGCTTGGAGGGCTAGGTGAAAAGTCCTAACTTGGAGGGTTAGGTGCAAATTCCTATCCTGGAGAATTAGGTGAAAAAGTCCTGACTTGGAGGGTCAGGTGCCTAGCTTGGAGGGCTAGGTTGGATGATGTTCTAACTCGGAAGAGTTGAGTGAAAAGTCCTAGCTTGGAGGGCTAGGTGAAAAGTCCTAGCTTGCAGGGCTAGGTGAAAAGTCCTAACTTGGAGGGTTAGGTGCAAATTCCCAACTTGAAGAGTTAGATGGAAAAATCCTTAGCTTGGAGGGCTAAGGTGGATGAATTCCTAGCTTGGAGGGCTAGGGTGAGTCACTGGATCGGTCTGGTGACCGATCAGGGACATTTGGCACGCTTCTCCTTAGTGGATCGGTCTGGTGACCGATCCAGCTATGTCTGATCGGACTGGTGACCGATCAGGGAGCGCACAGTGAGATTGGGAATCTACTATGTGGCTCCTGATCGGACCGGTGACCGATCAGGGAGCAGGCTGCTTCCTTGCTGACTTGCTCCTGATCGGTCTGGTGACCGATCAGGGAGCAAACGGTGAGTGAGTTCCCTTGCTAATCAAAGTCTTGGATCGGTCTGGTGACCGATCAGGGATCTTGGATTTGATTAAAAAATTACTGTTCATCTGCCCTGATCGATCTGGGTGACCGATCAGGATCCATTCTGATCGGTCTAGTGACCGATCAGGCTTCACCCTGATCGGTCTGGTAACCGATCAGGCGTGTATAGCTACGAGAGCTGGGAATCCCAGCGAAGCAGTGGATCGATCTGGTGACCGATCCACACACCCTGGATCGGTCCGGTGACCGATCACTTTAATTCAAATTTCACTGTCAGACGCGGTCAGAGCGTCTGATCGTATCGGATTTGCTGATGTATGTTTCTGATATGTGATATGCTGCGTGATCTTCTGCTCTAATGCTCTGATTGAGTTTCAGGTGACAGGGGAGGATTCAAGCATTCAAGGAGAGGTCAAAGCGCGCTTTCCTTGGAGCAGGTTTGTCCCTTTTCCCATCTCAGGTTGCAACGGCGAGCTGCAGACTGGAGCTGAGACTGGAGCTTGGCTGAGGAGCTCAGTGAGTCCAGAGATAGCTCAGTAGAGGCTAGCGTTGGCAGATGAGTAGCTGGGAGCTACAGAGATGTTGTCACCTGTCGCTTGGCGGAGAAACAAAAGCAACGCGAGTTCATCAGTTCAAAAAGCGAACAAGTTCTTCAGTGATTGAGTGCTTCGGTTCTTGGTGTTCTTGCGTTCTGGTGCAACAAGCTTGCTGTTCTTGAGTTCTTCAACCATTCTAAGCAAGCTATTGAGGAGCAATCATCATACTTAAGCGCTTGAAGGAGAAAACAAGAAGCTTGGAGTCCGACAGTGGGAAGACACGAAGCAGACAGGGGTCTGTGTGAGATCGCCACTGGGTGGAGCTCAGGGAAGCTTGCTGTGTTTTATCCTTGGTAAGTGTTTGAGTAAGATCCTTCTTGTTGTTGTTTCATTGTGCTCATTCTATATCATTGTTTGAAACACACTGTGGAGAGGTTTCTCCACCGAGAAGGAGGTTGCTTCATATCCGGTGTAAACCGGGGCTTGATCTGCCGACGATCAAGGGATCGCCCACCTCAAGGGCACGCCAAGGAGTAGGGGCAAGTTATCCCCGAACCTTGTAAACCCTCCTTGTTAGCGATCTTGCTAGTCGTGTTTGTTTTGCTCTCGTTGTGTTTTTCTGCATACTCTGTTTTCTACTATTTCCGCTGTGCTACTGATATTTGAGTTGCAAAAATCGTGATAAGTTTCGAAGGGGCAAGTGATTGTCTATATTCACCCCCCCTCTATAGCCATCTCGTTCCCAACAGTTTTCAATATCGGAGTTAGCAACAAACATGCTTGAATAGATAATCAAATAGACTCCTATATGCGGCATTGTCGTCTTGGCCATATAAGTAAGAAATGCATGACCAAATTACACCGATGTGGAATTTTGGAATCATTTGAACCCGGTTCATTTGATACATGCGAATCATGCTTAAAAGGCAAGATAGCCAAATTACCCTTTTCCGGAAAAGGTAAACCAGTGGGAGAATTGCTTGGTCTAATACATACTGATGTATGTGGACCAATGTCAACTCTTGCACAAGGAAGTTATAGCTACTTCATTACCTTTATCGATGATCACTCACGATGTAACGCCCCAATATTTTCCCATATGAAATACTATGAATTCATGAAACATTATTATGAAATGTCATGATGGGCTTGGCTTAATGGGCTTTGATATGGATTAGTGCAAAATGTGATAAAAAGAAAGTGTAGAAAGGAGGAAGCAAGGATCGAACCTTGAACCTCTTAGTTGCACTAACCATGTCTTAACCATTGCACCAAGCAATGTTTCATGTTTAGAGAATAAGAAACATTCTCGTTAAAGCTAGGGAAGTTAAGAGACATGTCCCTTCATGAGAATAGTATAAATAAGAGAGAGGGAAAGAAGTTTCATTTTCTTCTTCTTCTTCCCCACTCTAAAAACCCGAAAACCCTAGAGCCCTTCTCCCTTTCAATTTTTGAAACTTCACCCTAGGGTTCTAACCCTAGGGAATTGGAAGGAAGAAGACCCATCCAAGGATTTTGTCCTCTACTAGGGCCAAGAGTTCTAGAGAAGTGCTAGTAAGAGGAACCCTCACCTCTCCTCCAACCAAGGGTACCCTAAGGAGTAAGAGAAGGTGAAATTCAAGCGAAAGGATGTAAGTATCCCCTCGCCTGCAGTGTAATTGTTGTGTATGATTTCCTTCTTCTTGTTGTTTTTGAAAATGGGGATTTGCCTTATGTAAGTTTCGGCCACCCCTTAAGGGAAGGCCTTGGTTACTCCTTGATACATGAGAAGACCCCTTGGGACTTAGGGTATATATGTATGTTGATTTTCCTTCAAGTTGTGATAACAAAAACTAGGGTTTGCACCCCCTACAAGTTTCGGCCAAGGCATGGAAATTAGGGATTTAAGAGTTGAATTTCTCTATGATGTATTTTATGTTTAGTGTATTATATGATAGTGTAGACAAGGTGTTTGTATAAATGTTTGGTTACAAAAACCCAACTTTTTCCCTACCCTACACTTTCGGCCAACCCTAGAGGGATTAGGGTTTAGGGTTGCATAATTATCCTATGATGTAATCTATGCTTAATAAGTGGCATGATATGTATGTGAGGTGTTTGTGTAAATGCTTGTGTGAATGTTGATTTCAAAAACCCTAATTCCCCCTACCCTACACCATTCGGCCAACACCCTAAAGTTAGGGTTTGTAAAGGTTAAACTACCCTATGGGATATGCTTATGTTTGGGGATGATGATATGTATATGCATGTGATGTTTAAATGGAATGTTTGATTGGAAAACTTAACTTCCCCCTAGCATGACTTTCGGCCAAGGCATGAACCATTAGGGTTGTGAAGGTTGATTACCCCATGATGTATGTTATGCTTAGTATGATACATGATATATATATATGTGATGATTGTATGAGATGTACCCTATGAGATATGCTTATGTTTGGGATGATGATATGTATATGCAAGTGATGTTTAAATGGAATGTCTGATTGGAAAACTTAATTTTTCCCTAGCATGACTTTCGGCCAAGGCAAGGAACATTAGGGTTGTGAAGGTTGATTACCCCATGATGTATGCTATGCTTAGTATGATACATGATGTATATATATGTGATGCTTGTATGGGGTGTTTGATGTCAAAAAACCTAACCTATCCTTACCTTGTGAATTTCGGCCAAACCCTAGTTTAGGGTTAGGAAGAATGAATTTAATCCATGAAGCATGCTACTACATCCTATGATATGAGTATGATCTATGTGACCAATCTTGTCATATATAAAGTATGTTTAAGTGGTTGAAGCATGATGTATGTATGAGCATGTCTTATAGCCCATGGGGCATCCTTATGAGATTGCATGTGATGTGAATGTTAAAATGCTTGAAAGGATACTCCACTAAGTATGAGATCAAGAACACCCCTTATGTTGTGTGGTGTGTCCCTATGGGATCATGAGCACCCTTGAAAAGTGGTGTGTCCCTTGAGAAGTGATTTCGGAGTACTCCTTAGCATATATGTAAAGACATGATAAGTATTTTACTTTGTAAGTTGTGTACCCGATTCGGAAGGGGGTCGTTAAACAAATCCGGGGTGCATGTTAACTTAAGGTCATGGCTCCGGTAGGACGGAAGGGTCCTGCTCTAATGGGATTGGTGGCTCGCTACCCCAATTCATTAGGGAACGCGCATTATGTGGTACACAACTGGTCCCTATATGATGTTGAAATATTTTTAAGTAATACCTTTATGGAATTGTTTTGAAAACATTTATTATATGTGAAGGGTATGCTTAAGGTACTTTATGCTGCATGCTTAGAAACTTTGATGTTTAATATGCTTTGATGAACTCATGCTTATGATTTATTGTGTGTACATGTTGTATTCTTCCGTATGGATTTTGCGAGTAGGACAGGATCCTTACTAAGCATTTGTTCTTACTAATTTATGTGTTGTCTTATGCTGCAGATAAGGGTAAGGAACACTTGAACAAAAGGAAGAGGCAGGAGGGCTGAAGATGTGTGGGGTGGTGGCTCGGGAAAGAAAAGATTTTTATATCTACATTACTATGCCTATGATGATGTTTTCTTCAATAATAAATGCTAGTGATTAGAGTTGGTACTTTTGAATATTAGAGATTACACTTGGATTACTCTTATATGTTGAGTTGAACTACTTGTGAACCTACCATGTTCTAATCATTAAAGCATGATATCTGATTGGCATGCACTGACTAATATGCTTAGCACTTGTAAATATCACTTGGTAGTTTTAAACAAGCATGCTCAGTACTTGGTCCTTGCACTTTCGGTTTTTATATTATGTTAAAAATTATATGAATGACTAGTACGTAACCCCGCCCTGAGAGTAGATATAAGGGTGGGCGTTACACACAATTCGGGTATGTGTTCTTAATGAAACACAAATCTGATGGTTTTGAGAAATTCAAAGAGTTCAGAAGTGAAGTAGAGAAACAGCATGGCAAAAGTATTAAGATACTTCGATCCGATCGGGGTGGTGAATACTTAAGTCAAGAGTTACAAGATTATCTTAGGGACAATGGGATATTGTCTCAATAGACTCCGCCATATACACCACAGCATAATGGTGTATCTGAGAGGCGTAACCGAACCTTGATGGACATGGTTAGATCTATGATGAATCATGCAACTCTTCCAAAATCCTTTTGGGGTTATGCGCTTAAGACAGCTGTTTACTTACTAAACAGAGTCCCGACCAAGGTAGTCTCTACTACTCCGTATGAGACGTGGAATAGTAAGAAACCTCATTTATCTCACCTAAAGATATGGGGTTGTCCTGCTTATGTAAAGAGGACTGTATCAGACAAATTGGATACTAAGTCTAATAAATGTCTATTTATTGGATACCCTAAGGAAACGAAGGGTTAACAATTCTATCATCCCTTGGAACAAAAGGTGTTTGTTTCAAGGCATGCTGTATTTCTAGAAAATGAATTTCTTTTACAAGAAAACAGTGGGAGTAGCATTGAACTTAAAGAAGTTCAAGAAACTCCAATAGACATTACAGAGACACCTAGTCTAGACCCACAACCAATAACTCATAATGATGAGCTATCAGTTGAACCTAAAATAACACCACTTCTTCGTAGGTCTGATAGGACACGCAATATTCCAGAGAGATACGGATTTCTCATAAGTGAATCAAATGACGTGTTACTCATTAACGATGACGAACCTATCAGTTATGAAGATGTTCTGAAAAATTCAGAAAGGGATAAATGGCTTGAAGCCATGAAGTCGGAAATGGATTTCATGTACAAAAATCAAGTATGGGACTTGGTTAACCCACCTGAAGGGATTAAGCCCATAGGGTGCAAGTGGGTTTTCAAGAAGAAAACCGACATGTAAGGTAATGTTGTTACCTTTAAGGCTAGATTAGTGGCAAAAGGATATCGTCAGAAACAAGGAATTGATTATGACGAAACCTATTCGCCAGTAGCTATGCTTAAATCCATTCGGATGCTCTTGGCCATAGCTGCTCATTATGATTATGAGATATGGCAAATGGATGTGAAAACAGCTTTCTTAATGGAAACCTGCTTGAGGATGTATACATGATACAACCTGAAGGTTTCATCGGTTAATAAAACCAAAGTATGCAAGCTTCGACGATCCATATATGGATTAAAGCAAGCATCCAGGAGCTGGAACATCCGTTTTGATGAGACAATCAAAGAGTTTGATTTCTCACAAAATCCTGACGAACCTTGTGTGTACAAGAAGGTTAGTGGGAGTGCAGTCGTATTCCTAGTGTTATATGTCGATGGCATATTACTTATAGGAAACGATATATCAGTCTTACAGTCAGTTAAAATTTGGTTATCCAAAACTTTCTCCATGAAAGACCTGGGAGAAGCAACCTATATCCTTGGGATTAGAATCTATAGAGATAGATCAAAACGGTTGCTTGGTCTTTCGCAGTCTACATATATAGACCGAGTGCTAAAATAGTTTTGCATGTCAGAATCCAAGAAAGATTACCTTCCCATCAGGCATGGGATCAACCTTTCGAAGTCTGTGTCCGCGCACAGAAGACGAGAGGATTTGCATGAATAAGATTCCTTATGCATCCGCGATAGGATCTATCATGTATGCTATGTTATGTACTAGGCCCGATGTATCGTATGCTCTGAGCGTCACAAGCAGATACCAGTCTGATCCAGGAATGGATCATTGGGCGGCTGTCAAGACAATTCTCAAGTACTTGAGAAGAACTAAGGATGTGCTCCTAATATATGGAGAAGGTGATATGGTAATACGTGGGTATACAGATGCCAGTTTCCAGACAGATAAGGATGACTCCAAATCTCAGTCCGAATACGTATTTATTTTGAATGGAGGTGCAATAAGTTGGAAGAGTTCCAAGCAAGACACCGTAGCAGATTCTACCACGGAAGCGGAATATATTGCAGCTTCGGAAGCAGCAAAGCAAGCAGTCTGGATCAAGAAGTTTGTCTCAGAACTTGGTGTGGTTCCAACCATTGATGAAGCAATACCGGTTTATTGCGACAACAATGGAGCTATTGCACAAGCGAAGGAACCAAGGTCTCATCAGCGATCCAAACATGTGCTTCGCCGCTATCATCTGATCTGGGAGATTATAAGTAGGAATGATATACAAATTGAGAAAATTCCCACTGAAAGGAATTTAGCGGATCCTTTAACTAAGGCCTTGCCTCAAAGCAAGTTTAAGGGTCTTTTTAGAGCCTGTGGTATTGGATACCGTAGCGATTGGCATTAGGCCAAGTGGGAGTTTGTTAGTGATATGAGAAAAGTGTCCTAAGGCAATCGCCTTATGATTGTAATTATTTATTTTAATAAATGAATATTCACTATTTGAGTATACATGTTTATGTATTTGATTGAGATCTTAAACTCATTTACTGAATGTACGCAATACAATTCACAGTATGAGAGAATTTGTGATGAATTCACAACTAGTGATTATCTCTACATGTGCAATTGTGAAGTATTGAAATTGTCCCTAGTCGATGAATTGATAAATACGGACACTATCAATTCTGTTGAGACTAGCATGGGTTATTCTCTAATCAGCTGATTCTCACTGGCTGGTGACATTGGGATGTTCGGAGATAAACATGAATGCTAGTTAAGGGAACTAGTTCATTGGAGTGACTGGCTGTAAAACTTCATATAGTAGTCTACATATAGATATGTCAATGAAGTTCTTACTGCAGCTTTAGTGCGATGTTCCTTTGACTTGCGGTGTTCAAGTCATCTTGGTCATGGAGACTTATACTTTGACATCTTAAGCAAGCATCTCCAAGGAGGTGTGGACCCAGGATGATTGGGTATAAGCCGAAGTGCCTGATGATGTTTGAACAGCCTACAAAGGATTCACCACTCCTTGCGAGGAGATGTATACCCAAGGCCTATCGTCGGATTGTTACTCGAAGCCTCTAGGCAGAGCATGACATGTTCAGAGTATGAATCTCTTAAATACATGAGAGTAATTAGAATCCGTACGACGAGAAAATGTTACTTGGGCTAGGTGTGACGTAGTCAGCCTAGTGGGGATTGACACACATAGACCATGTCCTGAACCAAGTGGGTATAAGATGGTGAAGGGAATGGGCCACGATTCATTATAGCTGCCGAAGGGTTTCAGAATAGTTTCTGAGGTCAACCGTTGATCTTTCGATTAATTGGGGATCATGATGTACTACTAGGTACCACTCATGATCGTTCTATAATTGGTTAATTATAGATGACCAACATAAATTGAAAGCCTATTTAGTCACACGCACTACGAGTAATCCGAGGGATTTAAAACGAGTTGAAAATTGGATTTTCCAATCAAAAGAGATTAGGTTTGGTTAAGCCAAATGATAAGTCGAATCTGAATTTTTCAGAGACGCATCGATAGCGTAAAATGGCTAAGTCTTTTGAAGACTTAATAGATGAATTAAATAAGTTTAATTCATTGGGGCTTAGCTTGGATGGGTCGGCCAAAGAGGGTCTCCATCCTCTTTGCTTGGCCGGCCACAACAAAGGGAGAGAACCAAGTTTTTGGCTCAATTTATAAAATAAACCAAGTGTGGTTTGTTTTATAAAATTATGGATGATATAAATTTTAATATAATAAACCAAGGTTTGGTTTATTTTTCATGGAAATTAAAATGAACCATGGATTGATTTATTTTAATTTATAAAATCAATCATGGATTGATTACCATGATAAGAAAATTTATTTCATAAGAAAAAAGAGACTTGGTTGATTTTTATCATGAAATAAAAAAATGATAAAACTTGGCATGATGGAATAAGTCATAGAAAATTTATTCTATAAGAAAAAGGAGACTTGGCGGTTGAGATGCCACTATATAAAGGACCCAAGGCAAGGCTTGAAAATAAATCGAAGTATTCTTGCTTGGGCTCTCTCCCTCTCCTCCCTTCTTCCTCTTGGCCGGCCACAAGGCTCTTCCCCCTTCTTCTTGCCGTGAGCACAAGGTGAAGCACCGAGGCGACGAAATTCTTCCGTTGGGACGATCTTCCTCTCCAGCCATCATCACCTTGGGATTGGGCGCAAGTCATCTTCCTCCTTCTCGCCGGAATTGTGATTCTGGCCAACCTTGGTAGTGAGTTTTTCCGATGTGATTACTTCTCTCTTGGTTTTTCTTGTCGCGTTCTCGGAGAATCTAGTAGTTCTCGAGAACACGAAACTTGTGGCTTTGCGAAGTCATCCTGAAGATACTCGGCGTGGACGCGAATAGTGGCGGAGCTTCCGAGGGACGCTTACGGATGGATCTCGTCCCTTCCTTCAAGTTACGCGAGGTAATAAGTAAATTAGTTTACGTTTCTCCAAAATTTTAAATATATAATCATGTCTACACAAGATAAAGTTGCATGCTTGGATGTGTGGTTAAATAATTTAAGAAATTATTTATGCTAAACCTTCCGCTGCACGTAATTAATTTTAAAATTACGAACCCGCATCCATATCAACATGCACCCGGTCCCAACAGCATGGTATAAAACATTCATAGCATTTCATTATTCATAGTTAATGCATAACATCATTATGCCTTAAAGGCACAAACATAGACTTGATTCATAAGGTATGTCATGCACACATCATTATGCCTTAGAGGCATGAACATCATCTTCATTCATAAGGCATGACATACATACATTATTATGCCTTAAAGGCATAAACATCATCTTAGTTCATAAAGCATGCATGATCATGGTACATAAGGTAAGCATGCATAGATAGGTTTTTACATACATGGTACATATCACATAGCATACATGATCATGGTATCTATCATAAAGCAGGCATGGGTAGGATCCATATGAACATGATACATACTACATAGGTTCATGACATTCAACATAAACATGCGTAGGTCTACATAACCATAATATATCTCTCATCATACATATGTTCAAGGCGTTTATCCTAAAGCATGCATAATTCTACATAAACATGATGCATACTTTACAACACATGTATTCATGGTATATTGTTTAAAACATTCATGAATAAAACCTACTAAAACATGGCACATAACATAAGCATACAAGGTCGTGATGCATAACACATAAAGTTAGGTTTTAGGCATCATAAAATTCATACAACATGCTTGAACATATATCTACATCATAATAAGCCATAAACAAGTACACTTGAAACCTTAGACTAACCCAAACCCTAGACTTGGTGCTTGGCCGAAAGTTGTAGATGGAAGTCTCATTATTCAAGTAACATATGAGGTACCATAAGTAACATAACACCCATACAATACATACAATGTCATAGGAAACCATTAGAACACATGATTGGGGCTAACCCTAATTCCTAGCCATGAATTGGGTCTTGGCCGAAACCCTAGAGGGGTCATAAGGACATGGAAAATTCGTATAATTCACAATTAACATCCATTATGTCATAGGGAATCATAATAAGCATGCTTAGAGGGTTAGATCTAATCCTAACCATGGAAATGAGGAAGGGGCCGAAAGTTGTAGGGTGACTTGGGTGCTACAAAAATTCCACAACTCACAATTCATTCTTATTTTATCATGAGAAAGCATTAGGAAGTATAAGTGAGGTTTTAACATTATCCCAAACCCTAAAAGGTGCTTGGCCGAAACCCTAGAAGAGCCCTAATTCCATAGTTTTCTCAACATAAATCCCAACAAATCTTAAATCATGATAGACAACATAAAAGCTATTATACCACAGGTGAGGGAGTCTTACCTCTTGTTGTCTTGGTTATAAACCTTAAATAGAGAAAAGAGTGAAGACCTTCTTGACCTTAGAACACCCCTTGCCCTTGTAGCATTGTAGGAAACTTTGGATCTTCAAGAGAGAGTCCTCTTGTGAAGTTTTCCAAGGGGAGAACTTCCTTGTGGCTAGAGAGAGTCCTCTTGTGAAGTTTTCCAAGGGGAGAACTTCCTTGTGGCTCACGACAAGAAGGAGGAAGAAGAGGGGAGAGGAAGAGCCTTGGTGGAAGAAAAGAGGAGAAAATAACTTAAGTGCCTCTTCACTTCTCATCCCTCTCTTTTATACTAAGTGAAGGGGCATGGTGCCTCTTCACATGGTGCCTCTTCCACTTCCTTTAGTCTCAACCAACTTCTTCTTTTTTTCCAATAGCAATCGCTTGCTAGGTGAATTAGTTAGTACATGCATGATGAGGCTTTGCCTCTATTCTAGGTCCAAGGTTCAATCCTTGGTGCATGCACTTTCTTTTTATCCCATTTACTCTTATTTTTGGCAAGACCCACATAAGAACCCACTAAGAGTTATGCTAATATTCCTAATTGGAATTCATTTCTATTTATGTTAAAATTCTACCCAAGGTCCACTAATAGCCATGGTACTAGAAGGGTCCATGCAAGGCCCATTAGTACTTAGCTTTTTAATCCATATAAGAAATCATGCAGAGGTTCATGCTAGTATTCATATGTTACTCAAGAATCCATATAGGCATGATCAATATTTTAAAGAAAAATATTGAGAGGATTTTACGGGCATTACAGATCTACCGTGATCCGAGATCACCAAGAGCTCCAATCAAATATCTTCTCCAACCGGCCAAAACCCTAGCTCCTTGGGCTTGCGCCGTCGGCCACCCCTTCCCCTCCCTTTGCGCCGCCGTCCATCGGAGCCGACTCCATGCCCTCCGGACCAGCAGTACGCCTCGAGGGGAAGATGAAGAAGAAGAAGAAGGAAGGAAACAATCTTCTTCCTGGCCCCAACACAGCCCGCAACCTCTTCTCCCTCTACCTTGCGGCGCCGGCGCAACCCTTGGTTGCACCGCCTACAGCCGGCCGCCAACGCCTCCTCCGCCTTCCCTGAGCCCCACGTACGGTAGAGAAGGTCTCTACCTTGCTTCCTTGAGCCTCAGCCGGAGTTTGGTGGTGGAGGTGGAGAGAACCGAAGGGGAGAATCCCTTCTTCTCTTGCTCGGCGCCGAAAACCTAAGAGGGAGAGAGGAGAGGAGAGTTGGGTTGTGGATTCTTGGATTGATCAATTGGCCTTTGGTTTCTTGATCTCATAGGGTATTTATAGGGCTAAGGCAGGGACCAAGAGGAGGAGTTGGTTCTTGGCCCGCTAATGGATCCAAACCCGATCCATTAATTAAGATTTATTCCACTAAAGGATCTTAAATGAACTTCCTCACCAACCCCCATATTTTCATATGGGCTCCACATATTACGAGTCGTCCATCCCCCATGTTTAAGATCTCGCATGTCCATTCATTAATTAAATTAGTGACAATTTAAATTAATTAACTTCTGAGTCCCTGACTAGTACCACTCAATCTTATCATCGTGCCGGATCAAATCCACCTACAGGGTTTAGCACGATGAACCTTTTGAGCTCATCAAGGGGGCATCATCATCCTGACTCATCAGGACACGTATACCATCAATAATCATCGGCACATCATATTATTAATATTATTTTTCAACTTACCGGGTCTATCAATCTAACAGAATAGATCTCGCCCATTCGTAAATCAAAGAAATAATAATTAATAATATATGCTCGATATTATTTCGGGATTAAGGGATCGTCCTCCATAATATCAACTGAGGTCCTATCCAATTATCTAGTCAATACAAATCTTATAACCTCGGGTTTCGGTCCTGCTCAATGTACTCATAGCACACTAGTGTAGTCCTATGGTCAAGACCAACCACACATAACTACATTACAACCATCCCGATGGTTTATCAAATTCCATCTAGGTTGTGAGCATCTATTTATGCTATGTAAGGAATTGATAACATGATCTTCCGTGTGACACCACACACCATGTTATTTACAATACAAAACAATGGGACTTCGTGTATGTACTATTATAAACAAACATCTAGTATAGTGTGATTCTCTTTTCATAATAAAGATGTTCATATAATAAAAGTCATGTTTTTCAGTATACACATCTTACAAAACCAACTAATGATTTGAACTAAATCGGAGTCTGATTTAGACTAGCCTGGTTCAAACCATTTGAACCAGATGGTCCAAAAAAAAATTAACTCAAAATTTTTTTATGAGATAAATTAATCGATTAAACTTTTATGTTTTAATCGATTCACCTAAAATTTTAATCGATTAAAAATTCTTTAATTGATTACATTAAAATTTTAATCGATTAAAACTTTTATAATTGATTACTTCCTTTTAATCGATTAAAACTCTATATTAATCAATTAAACATTATTTTAATCGATAAACTAAAATTTAATTTATTAAAAACCTCTCTGTCATGACAAATGCAATATGCACTTGCTCACCAACCGATGCTTTACAATCACCAGTGCTTGTCGGCCACGAATGTCGATTGCCAACCATCCGACATGGTTGCCGGTGCCCGCACGACCGCAACTAACATCGTTGTCAGGATCCCTCCACGATGCGAGTTTGTCACAATGCAGTTGCTTGCAATGTAATTCTACCACAATGCGGTCACCATCACGTGACACATTTCCTGACCCACGACGCACGTGCCAACGTCCATCGGTCACTATCTACCGATGGCAGTCAGTGCAAGCGACCCAGTTCTGCGCAAGCGATTTGAGAAAATCGTGATAGAGAATCGCAATTTCTTAGCACTCAAGATTTCTCTTCACCGAAACTCGCTCTGATACCATTGTTGTTATAAGGAAATTCATACGAAACAATAAAACACTTATTGTGCTCTTTGGAGAAGAAGCCAGCAAATAGCTTGCTGTCGGAAGAGCAATCGTGAATGAATCGAAAAAATCTTCACCGATCACAAACCAAATCCTTTTTTTTTTGGTGTTCTCCTCTTCTACTTGATCCTTCTATCATGGATTCCTTGGACGGACTTATACAAGAGAAGAAGGTAAGTTTTTCACCTTCCTAGCCTTTTACCTTCCTCCATAATGTGTGCTCTAATTATACATAATGGATGGAAGAGGAAGAGGAAGAGGAAGATGAATGGGCAACCAATACCCATTCTTCCATTAACATGTGCATTCAATACATACATCCAACATGTCAAATGGAGATACAAAAGCATTGTGTATTACCCGAATGTCGAGTTTGGAGGCACAATATATGACCTGAATATCTTAGAGTTGGGAAACATAGTGAATGACCTAAATGCCTTGGAGCTGGGAGGAACAATGCATTGTTGGATCGAGAAGAACGATAGAGGGGGTGGTGAATATCGTAAAATGTTTCGGATTCGAATAGAGAATAGGCAGCGAAAAATAAAGAAACACAAATGCGAACTCAAGCGATTTTACTTGGTTCGGAGTCGTGGGTGGCTCCTACTCCAAGGCCCACGGTCGTTAACCGTTTACTGCGGGCAATTCTATATGTGTGCAAATGTTTACAGAGAAATTTTATACTTGTAGTACAGTAAACTGAAAATTAAGCTCTTTCGTTACCGACGCCCAGTGTAGATTGTACTTTGGAGCAGAGGGTCGTCGTCGGCCCTTCAATCTCGAGATGGGAGATTTCCGGAGCAGAGCGCTTGAGTCGAAGAGCGTAGTAGCGTTGGAAGAATGTGTTCAGAAGCCCTAGGGGTCGAGCTCCTTATATAGTGAGCCTGGGGGCGCCCGGAACGTTGGGGGCGCCCTCCACGTGTCACTTGATCCGGCAAACTCTTGGTCAGCCATTATCCCTCGAGGATCGAGCTGAGGTTTGACGGGGGCGCCCGGGACGCAGGGGGCGCTCGGGTTGACTCAGTGCGCTGGCTTCTCACTGAGTTAAACGCTATCTGCTTCGTTGGCTTGTGCCCGGGGCGCCCGAGGCATCTGAGGCGCCCGGGAGCACGGGGGCGCCCAAGAGCATGGGGGCGCCCCGCCCAGTGAGTTTCCGAAACTTTTTCTTGCTCAACTCTTGTTTGGCTTTTACCTAGGGCGCCCGGGACCTTCCGGGCGCCCAATCCCAACTGCTGCCTCTTTCCTATGAGGCGTTCTGAGCTACAGACACTCATTCCTTCGGTCCTGCATCCAAGGATATTACCAAACATGATAAAGCATGTATGTTAGTGAGTCTTACAGTCGTAGCTGTCTTGGTTCTGACTTTGGGTCTTCTAAATGGAGCCCTAGGTCGAACTGACGCCTACTGTTCCCTCGACGGGGAACGTGTCTGTAACACCCCAAAATTTTCCCATATGAAATATTATGAATTCATGAAACATTATTATGAAATGTCATGATGGGCTTGTCTTAATGGGCTTTGATGTGGATTAGTGCAAAATGTGATAAAAAGAAAGTGTAGAAAGGAGGAAGCAAGGATCGAACCTTGAACCTCCTAGTTACACTAACCATGTCTTAGCCAATGCACCAAGAGTGTTTCATGTTGAGAGAATAAGGAATGTGCTAGTTAAAGCTAGGGAAGTGAAGAGACATGTCCCTTCATGAGAATAGTATAAATAAGAGAGGGGGAAAGAAGTTTCATTCTTCTTCTTCTTCCCAACTCTCCCCACCGAAAACCTAAGTCTCTTATCCCTTTTCAATTTTCGAAAATACACCCTAGGGTTCTAACCCTAGGGAATTGGAAGGAAGAAGACCCCATCCAAGGATCTTGCCCTCTACTAGGGCCAAGGGTCCTAGAGAAGTTCTAGCAAGGAGAACTCTCACCCCTCCTTCAACCAAGGGTACCCTAAGGATTTAAAGAAGGTGAATTTCAAGCGAAAGGATGTAAGTATCCCCTCGCCTGCAGTGTAATTGTTGTTGTATGATTCCTTCTTCTTCCTTGTTTTCGAAAAAGGGAGTGTCCCTTGTGTAAGTTTCGGCCACCCCCAAGAGGGAGGCCTTGGCTACTCTTTGATGCATGAGGAGACCCCTTGGGACTTAGGGTATATATATATATTATTTTCCCTTTATGTTGTGATGACAAAAAACTAGGGTTGAATACCCTACACCATTCGGCCATGAACAAAACCCTAGGGTTAGTAAGGGTTGAATTACTCTATGATGTATCCTATACTTAGTGTATTGCATGATAGTGTATACAAGGTGTTTGTATAAATGTTGTATTGCATGATAGTGTATACAGGTGTTTGTATAAATGTTTGTATAAATGTTTGGTTGCAAAAACCCTAATTCCCCTTACCCTACACCATTCGGCCAACACCCTAATGTTAGGGTTCGTGAAGGTTAAACTACCCTATGAGATATGCTTATGTTTAGGTATATGTATGTGATGTTTAAATGGAATGCTTGATTTAAAAACTTAATTCTCCCTAAGCATGTAACTTTCGGCCAAGGCATGAATATTAGGGTTTGTGAAGGTTGATTACCCCATGATGTATGCTATGCTTAGTAGGATACATGATGTATATATAGGTGGTGCTTGTATGGGATGTTTGATGTCAAAAACCTAAGCTACCCCTACCCTACATCATTTGGCCAACCCTAGCTTTAGGGTTGGGAAAAAAATTAAATTAACCCATGAAGCATGCTACCACTTCCTATGATATGAATATAATTTATGTGACCAATCTTGTCATATATAAAGTATATTCAAGTGGTTGAAATATGATGTATGTATGAGCATGTCTTATAGCCCATGGGGCACCCTTATGAATTGCATGTGATGTGTTATGTTAATATGCTTGAAAGGATACTCCACTATATATGGGATCAAGAGCACCCCTTATGTTGTGTGGTGTGTCCCTGTGGGATCATGAGCACCCTTGAAGAGTGGTGTGTCCCTTGAGAGTGGATTTGGAGTACTCCTTAGCATATATGTAAAAGCATGATAAGGATTTTACTTTGGAAGTTGTGTACCCGACTCGGAAGGGGGGCGTTAAACAAATCTGGGGTACATGTTAACTGAAGGTCATGGCTCCGGTAGGACGGAAGGGTCCTGCTCTAATAGGTTGGTGGCTCGCTACTCCAATTTATTAGGGAACGCGCTTGATGTGGTACACAACTGGGCCCCTATATGATGTTAAAGTATTTTTGAGTAATACCTTTATGGAATTGTTTTGAAAACATTTATTATATGTGAAGGGTATGCTTAAGATACTTTATACTGCTTGCTTAGAAACTTTGATGTTTAGAATGCTATTATAAACTCATGCTTTTGATTCATTATGTGTACATGTTGTATTCTTCCGTATGGATTTTGCGAGTAGGACAGGATCCTTACTAAGCATTTGTGCTTACTAGTTTATGTGTTGTCTTATGCTGCAGATAAGAGTAAGGGACACTTAAACTAAAGGAAGAGGCAGGAGGGCTGAAGATGTGTGGGGTGGTGGCTCGGGAAAGAAAGATTCTTATATCTACTTTACTATGCTTTTGTTAATGTTTTCCTTGATAATGAATGTTAGTGATTACTCTTATACTTGACTAGGTTTAATTATGTTGTGAGTTGAACTACTTGCGAACCTATCATGTTGTAGGATAACTCTTGATTAAGATATTTCACCTGATGTTCTAGACTCCCTGTAGACTCAATTTTATGAATTATTATTATGCATGGAAAACTATGACTATGCTTCTAAATGATGTTCTAGGATGTGAATTCATGATGCCTTGAAATGGAATGTATAACCTCACTATCATGATTTATGTCTTACTAAACTTACTATGCACCTACCATGTTCTAATGATTAAAGCATGATATTTGATTGGCATGCACTGACTAGTATGCTTAGCACTTGTAAATATCACTTGATAGTTTTAAACAAGCATGCTCAGTACTTAGTCCTTGCACTTTTGCTTTTATTTTATGTTAAAAGTATATGATTGATTGTACGTAACCCCGCCCCGAGAGTAGATATAAGGGCGGGCGTTACAGTGTCCTCACCTACTCCTCTCAGGAGAATTTACCTATTGCCAACCGGCTCCTCCGGTTGGACTTTTGCCCAGCAGTCCATCGCCAGGTGCCTAGCTGTCCTTTGTAAGGTCTTCAGTACCAGGCAGTCCTTCGCCTGGTGCCTAGCAGTCCTTCGGTAGGTCTTCGACTCCTAGCAGTCCTTCGCTAGGTGCCTGGCAGCCCTTCGCCAGGTCTTCGACTCCTAGCAGCCCTTCGCTAGGTGCCCAACAGCCCTTCGCCAGGTCTTAGGGTTCTGATGCCTAGCAGTCCTTCGCTAGGTGCCTAGCAGTCCTTCGCTAGGACTTCAATCTGCACACTTAAGTAGCATGTTAGATAAACATAACATCTTAACTTTTGAACCCTTTGACATTATCAAAAAATGTTTGAATCTACAATTAACTGAAAATTTGTGTTAGATTTGATTTGACAAAGAATAATTTGAATTTGAATTTCAAAAATTGGCTTCCAGGTCTTGGCGAGGCACTAGGCCTTCTTTGGCCGTAGCCTAATTGGATCATCAACCCTTTCCTTGACAAAACCTTTTAAGGAAATTTCATTTTCAAAATTATTTCATGAAAAATTCTGGTCTAACTAGTTTGGGTCTTGGATCTGTAGCTTCGGCTAGTTTCACCAATCTAAAGAGACCAAGTAGAGTATACTTGACCTTATTAGAAGAGGCTTCCCTAACGTACTATCATCTCACCGCCACCTAATACTATGTTGTTCAAATTTCAGTTAAGTTAGTTCAGTCCTTAAACTAACCAGTCCTAATTCTAAGCATGGTAAATTGCAGAAATTAAATAAACAAACAATCATGCAATTTTGAAAATAGGAATTGAAATTTATCTAACTATAAATATTATTTTTAATTTGGCTTCCCCTGGACTAAAGCCACGATAATAGTTTGGCAAGATGTGAATCTTGTCCTTGGGGATCTAATACTGTTTTGATCCAGTTTGTTTGTTCAAGCACAGTTTGGGTACCCATGCCTGAATTTTAGGTCTGGACTGGTTCAGCACAGCATAGTATGATCTTTGTCTAGACTTGGTTCTATAGCCTAATTCGGATCAATTTAGAACCGACTTCTATTTTCCAAGAATCATGTCAAGACCCTTGAAACTAGAAGTGAACCATTCTATGTCTGCTCTTAGGTCCTTGACTTGAGTTTTCAAGGAGGAGTTCTCTTTCTCAAGTTTTTCAACTTGAGTAGAGGTTCCTTCTTGAACCTTCTCAGTTAAGGATCTAGAGTCAGCTCCCACTTTCAGGAGTTTTACTTCCTGTCGGAGAGATTCGACTCGGAGTTTAGCTTTCGCCAAGTCTCGAGAAATATACGCAATTAATTCATTTAACTGATTTCTAGTAAAACCACTTACAGTTATTTCTCCATCCTCTGAAAATGTAAGTTTGTCGTCGTTCGGCTCCGATTCTGACTCGGTCTCGATTTCTTCTGAGGCGGTTAGTGCTAGCAGGTTCGACTGTGGTACCTCTTCTTCTTCTTCGGAGGAGGACTCGTCTCATGTTGCCTGAAGTGCTTTCTTCTTACTTGTCTTCTTTATTTCCTTCAAATTGGGGCATTCAGTCTTGTAGTGACCCTTTTTCTTGCATTCATAACATGTCACGTTTGGTTTGTTCTTTTCATTTGAGGGTTCAGCTAGTTCTTCCTTTCTTCGGCTGGCTTTCCTTTTGTTGGTCTGGTTCTTTAGTTCTTTGTAGTAGTCCCGGGCTAGCCGAACCAGCTTCGGTCGATTTCCCTCACTGTCTTCTGAGTCTGAGTCTGAATCAGACTCAGGTACAAGTTGAGGCTTCTTCTTGGTTGTCTTTCCAGCTTTACCTACAACAAAAGCGATGCCCTTCTCAGCCAGATTGCAGTTAGTCTGCTCATGCAATTCTAATTCAGAAAATAGTTCATCTAACTTAATTTTAGAAAGATCCCTTGAAACTTTATACGCATCTACCATAGATGCCCACAAAGTGTTTCTTGGGAATGCGTTAAGGGCATACCTTATCAGGTCACGGTTTTTTACCTTGTGACCGATGGTGTGTAGACCGTTCATCAGCTCCTGAATTCTGGCATGGAGCTGAGCTGCAGATTCGCTGTCGTTCATCTTGATGGTGTACAGCTTGTTCAGCAGAAGGTCCCTCTTGTTGATTCGGGTGTCGGAGGTTCCTTCGTGTAATTCAATCAGCTTACCTCAGAGTTCTTTTACGCTGTTGAATGGACCCACCCGGTTCAGCTCCTCTTTAGTTAGGCCACATTGGAGCGTTTGGGTCGCTTTGACATCAGCTTCAATTTTCCTTTTGAGTGAAGCGTCCCAATCAGTGTAAGATTGTTGTACTCCGTCAGCATTCTTCGGTATCTCCAGTCCAGACTGGATTATTATTATTAGCAGGAGCCCTAGAGCCAATTATGTGATGATTGACTAGGGGCATTTTGTAACATATTCTATTATTAATAAAGACATGTTTGGTTATTATACTTACTTTGTATTCTTTGCCGAATGACTAAGTATAATAATGTCCTTGTGTAGTAGGTTCTTATCTATATTATATCGATTGGTTGAATCGATAGTGAGATAATATAGAGAACACTACACTAAATTATTCCTAGTCAAGCATCAATTATTCAGGGACAATATTGATGCATGAAGACTAGCATGTAGGTCAACTGATGACTTGAGCTCACAAGTCGTGGATATGTGATATCAAATTGACACATGACTATACATTGGAGAATGTGTACTGAATGACCCGCCATGAGAAAGTTTCATAGATTGTCATATGGGTGTCATAGACTTTCTCATGTGACTATTGGTATGAATAGTCCTTAGACCTGAAGTCACTACGATTCCCTACATAAGGAGTTATGTACTTTGGTATCGTCAAATGTCACCCGTAACAGGGTAGACTATAAAGGCGATCACTGGGTATGTAATGAATTATGCGGAGGGATGTGAGTGATGTAGATGGGATCTATCCCTCCCATATGACGGGAGTGATATCTGTGGGCCCCTTGATCGAGTAGGACTACTGAAACGCATGGTCATGCTCAAATGAGTCAATATGAGATATTGAGCTCATTTGTTTGAGTGATTCTACTCGGGGATCAAGAAACACAAGATTGATTGAGGATGACACGGTCTATGTCTCATTGGTCAATCTAGATATCAAGGATAGAAGGACAAGGTCATACACTATCATAGTCACGGAGGTTTAGTCGGATCTCGACTTTTCTTGTTACTTGGGTAGCAATGATGCATTGCTAGATGCCGCTCATTGTTTATGTGTCTAAAGTGTTTAGGCGCATTGCCAACGTCACGAGAACCTATTGGGTCACGCACAAAGGACACAATGCTTCGGGAAAGTTGATCGGCAGATCTGAGCCCGAGTTGGGAACTCGGGAGATCTGTGCCCGAGTTAGGAACTCGGGAGACCTGAGCCCAAGTTGGGAACTCGGGAGGTCAGTTCGGGGGACTCGAGTTGGGAACTCGAGAGAGACCGAGTCGGAGCTCGACGGGCCGAGTCGGAGCTCGGCGGGCCGAGTCGGAGCTCGGCGGACTGGGTCGGCACTCGGCGGACTGGGTCGGAGCTCGGCAGACTAGATCGGGATCTCGCCACTCGGGAGACTTGGTCGGGACACCGAGTCGGAAGCCCGAGAGGCCCGGTCAGAGTTGCATGAAGGAAAGAGAAAAATCTCTCTTCATTGGATGAAAAGATTCTTTTCTTGCATGGGAAATGATAAAGAGCCACATAAAAAGATGTGTTCTTTATTGGGAAGCCAAAGAGACACAAACCTCTTCATATTCATGAGATGATTATAAAAGAGGGCCTTGTGACTTTGGATGAGTGCTTCTTCTTGCCTTAGCTTTTCCCCCTTCCCTTCCTCTCTTCTTCCTCTCCTCCCTTTTGGCCGAAACCTTATTGTAAGGTTCTTGGTGTTCTGCGAGCTACCTCAAGTTGCTAGCACAACTAAGGTAGCTCTCCCAAAGTTGAGAGATTGTGTCCGTGTGGATACGAATAGAGGCACGGACGCTTGAACGTGCAAGAGATTCGGCGCATCTTGGACGAGCAGGATAACCGAAGGGCACGCTTCAAAGGTATAAACAGTAGATAAATCTATTATATAGATATCTTTGTACGAGTTTTCTTTCGCATGGATCGCTCATGGGTTCTTGTTTCCGCTGCGTTTTTATTGTTTTGTGCCAGGAGAACCCAACAATTATCCACATGTCCACCTGAGTTTTTAGGTGGACCTCTATCCTACTCTTCCAGTAGGAGAAGTCCTCTCCACTAAAGAGCGGGGGTCTTGCGGTACTGAAGCCTTCTTGCATGGCCATTAAGTACTTACTGAAAAAGACAGAGAAAAGAAAAGAAAATGTCCCAAGACTTGGTCTTGGATTAGCAGTGCGGAAAAAAAATAATTATCGAGTGGTGTTGCACCGGTCTCGATTAACGATAAAATTTTAAAAAAAAAAAGAAATTAAAACAATTCGAAGAAAATCCGAAAAATTCATAAATTGGTGGTTGCGCCAAATTTGAGCTTCCCCGCTCTGATACCACTTGTTGGATCGAGAAGAACGATAGAGGGGGTGAATATCGTAAAACGTGTCGGATTCGAACAGAGAATAGGCAGCGGAAAATAAAGAAACACAAATGCGAACTCAAGTGATTTTACTTGGTTCGGAGTCGCGGTTGGCTCCTACTCCAAGGCCCACGGTCGTTGACCGTTTACTGCGGGCAATTGTATATGTGCGCAAATGTTTACAGAGAAATTTTATAGTTGTAGTACAGTAAACTGAAAATTAAGCTCTTTCGTTACCGATGCCCGGTGTAGATTGTACTTCGGAGCAGAGGGTCGTCGTCGGCGCTTCAATCTCGACATGGGAGGTTTCCGGAGCAGAGCGCTTGAGTCGAAGAGCGTAGTAGCGTTGGAAGAATGTGTTCAGAAGCCTTAGGGGTCGAGCTTCTTATATAGTGGGCCTGGGGGCGCCCGGGACGTTGGGGGCGCTCCTCAACGTGTCACTTGATCCTGCAAACTCTCGGTCAGCCATTATCCCTCCAGGATCGGGCTGAGGTTTGACGGGGGCGCCCGGGTTGACTCGGTCCGCTGGCTTCTCGCTGAGTTAAACTCTATCCGCTTCGTTGGCTTGAGCCCGGGGCGCCCGAGGCATCAGGGGCGCCCGGGAGCACGGGGTGCCCAGGAGCATGGGGTGCCCCGCCCAGTGAGCTTCCGAAGCTTTTTCTTGCTCAACTCTTGTTTGTCTTTTACCTAGGCCGCCCGGGACCTTCCGGGCGCCCAATCCCAACTGCTGCCTCTTTCCTTTGAGGCGTTCTGAGCTGCAGACACTCGTTCCTTCGGTCCTGCATCTAGGGTTAGTACCAAACATGATAAAACAAGTATGTTAGTGAGTCTTACAGCCGTAGCTGTCTTGGATCTGACTTTGGGTCTCCCAAATGGAGCCCTAGGTAGAACCGACGCCTACTGTTCCCTCGACGGGGAACGCGTCCTCACCTACTCCTCTCAGGAGAATTTACCTGTTGCCAACCGGCTCCTCCGGTTGGACTTTTGCCCAACAGCCCTTCGCCAGGTGCCTAGCTATCCTTCGCCAGGTCTTCAGTACCAAGCAGTCCTTCGCCTGGTGCCTAGCGGTTCTTCGCTAGGTCTTCGACTCCTAGCAGTCCTTCGCTAGGTGCCTGGCAGCCCTTCGCCAGGTCTTCGACTCCTAGCAGTCCTTCGCTAGGTGCCCAGTAGCCCTTCACCAGGTCTTAGGGTTCCGATGCCTAGCAGTCCTTCACTTGGTGCCTAGCAATCCTTCGATAGGACTTCAATCTGCATACTTAAGTAGCATGTTAGATAAACATAACATCTTAACTTTTGAACCCTTTGCCATTATCAAAACATAGGTTCGACTTGGGTACTGTCTGCACCAACATGCATGACCCTGATGCTTAGGAACTTAGAGCTGGGAGGCATAGTGTAGAACCCGAATGCCTGGGAACATGGAGCTGGAAGGCACGATGTAGGATCCGAATGCCTAGAAACTTAGATGTATGGTATATGACCTGAATGCCTTGGACTTGGGAGGCATGGTGTATAACCTGAATGCCTGGGGACTTGGAAGCATGGTGTACGACCAAAATGTCTTAGAGATAACAGCTCGATCCTTCGACTCCCAAGTGATCGCGAAGTCGGAGAGAGAGTAGCATACCGATGCTTGTTGGACATAATATCTCGATCCCCTTGACTCCCGAATGTTTGCGAAGTCCGGGAGAGAATATAATGGAAAATTAATTTGTCGGTCGGCTAATAATCTGACTCGACCCCTCGACTCCGAAATACCTACGGTGTCGGGAGAGATTACAATAGAAAACAATCTATCAATCAGTTAATAATCTAACTCGATCTCTTGACCTTGAATACCCATAGAGTCGGGAAGAGAATATAATAGAAAATCAGTCTGTTGATCAGTTGAGAATCCGACTCTATCCATCGACTCTCGAATACCCACGGAGTCGAGGGACAGAATTTAACATAACAAAATCTAGCATCTATGTTGCTTGAGGATCTGGAGAATAAGGGGCTCTTCAGGATGTAGACCCATAAGCTTCTAGAGCCCCAATCGACTAAGAATGATGCTTAAAAAATTTCATGTTGCCTTTTGTGTTTGGGAAATCTATGGTCCGGAGTGACCATGTGTTTTGATGTTTGGGCAAAGGGTTTAAGTTAGGTTTATCCTTCTGGTTTGATATGTGTGATTGAGTTTGCAGAGCTTGGTGAGTCACACATGGTGTACATATCCGAGGGACTAGAGCCGAGGGAAGAGGACTCCAAGGGCAAGTCGGGGGAAGTGGACATCAAAGGGCATACTTGAAGGATGACATTGAGGCAAACCGAGGGCTTGCGTGCGCATCTGAGGGACGACAACCTGTGGAAGAGGACTTCAAGGTGCGAGCCAAGGGAGTGGACTTGAAGGCATACGTGAAAGAGGGTCTTCGGAGTGAGGGAGAGTGAATATGTAAGCTCGGCAACCGACTGGGAATAGATCAGTCGACTGTCAGCAAGGAACTCAAACTCACAGAACGATCAATCGACTGGTAATGGACCAGTCGACTGGTGATTAGTCGACTGCCCCTGGAGCAGTCGACTGGTGTGGCTGAAAATTCTAACGTTAGGCTTGCAACGGTTGAATTTAGGTGGGATCAGTCGACTGGTAGCGAGTTTCTCAACCTTGAGCACTATTTAAAGGGGCTCAGTTTTTGCTGAGAGCTCTTGACGAAATGAGTTTGGTTAAAGTTCATTAGTAGTCTTCAGTGCTCGGGTATTGTCGAAGTGTTGTGGCGAGATTTCTCCACCCACAAGAAGCTACACGAGCTAGCCGGAGGGCATCCGGGGAGTCATCCACTGACAGATCGGGATCGTCTACCTTACACACAGCCGTGGAGTAGGAGCGGCATGTCCGAACCACGTAAAGGTGACGTGCTAGCGATTTATTGATATTGTTATTATTGTTTCTACTTGCGCACGCTAACATTGTAGGAAGAGAAAATGTCACGACTCCAGAGGCACATGCTTACTCGAAAATCAGGCAGCATCTCCCCTGTACGGTGGGCAAGTTGGGGCAAATAATACATACACCACTCACCTATATAGCTTAGCCACAAGTGGCTAGCATCACAATATATAGAAAGTAAACACACCCATGCAGTTATTAAATAAAATAACGGGTGGCTCAGCCACTTTAAACATAAAAGAAACCACAACCAAAGAGAACTCAAATGTCTCTATAATAATAACAAAACCAGTCCGATATCTGATAAGCAAATAAAATGCAAACAAACCAAGTGTCGATAATAAAGCAACTAAACCAAATACGAAATCAACTCAACTCTAGGGACTGGCAACTGGATCCTCTCCTGACTCCAAGAAATGCAACTACCTGCTATCTGAAACAAAAAGAGAAAGTAGGGGTGGTGAGTCCGGGCGGACTCAGCGGGTATATGAGTCGACAATTGCATGGCATAATAAAGGATAACAAAGTAGAGAATCAATAGAGTACAGTCCATAAGGAATATATGAATACCTAAACATGCATAGCATTTATAAAACAACATGTTATAAAACTGAATAGCAACTAAGAAGGTATAAAACAATGCGGCAACAATAAAATCAACATATAGATGCATGTCAATCAAATGCAGCAGCCATAGCTTATATTAATGCAACAACCACAAGAAAAATGCATAAATGCAATATATGCAAATGATGCAATGACATGTGTCACCCCTGACGCCAATAAAGCCACCAACACATCCCATCCGTGTGACCGAGTGGGTAGGGATGTGACAACTATACGCACTCCAACAAATACCACAAAAAGGTGTGGTTAAGTGGATAGGATGCTGGGGAGCCATCTCTCCAAACCCCGATACATAGGGGGAGGTATCAACAGCTCTAGTATCCCTCAAAAAACAACGGTGAGGGTGTCACTGCTTGCCTTCAACTGCAACATGTGTGGCTAATAGGACAGTTGCTCGGACTCTAGCAACTACCACGACAATAAGCGGTTGAGTGAACTGAGCAACTAAATGACTAACGACAGCTTAACCATATCGAAGCCTAACAGTCATTAGTATGCAACGTGTAGATATGGTGCATGCTACAAGATGCACGAACAACCGGAGAAACAACGATGCAACAAAATCCAACAAGTAAATGATACATGGATACAACCAACCAGCAATCGAAAATCAATGATTATGCACCTACACTACTAGGTAGGATATTTCTAATGTCAAATCAATCTAATTGGGTTTAATGGATTTCTAAGTATTCGCGTACAGGCGGCACTTTACAGAACAGAAAATAACAGTAGACTGTACAGATACGAATTTGAATACTCAAAGATCAACGAAGAAAAAGTATCAATGGCGATGTTAAAATAACAAACAACAAGGAATAAGGTCAAGCAACCTATTAGACATAAAACAGTTATACTTTGAGGTAAAAGAAACTACATGAGTACAAATTAGAAGTGCCCGCCTTTTATATAGAACGTGTCCGAAACAGTCCTCTGTGATCGAACACATGCAACCGATCAACCTCCTATATCAAGGACACCATTTAGCCATTAATAACACCATTAAATAACTAAATTAACCACTAAGAATAATTAAAGGAGCTAACCCTAATCAAACCAAAAGGTCACGACAAGAAGAATTACAAGATCATAAACCCCCACACCAACTCTACAACACATCACACAACCCAATTCCACTCAAAATTACCAAATCGCACCTGAACCAATTATGTTCAGCAAATTAACCTACAAATCTACAATATAAAGAAAACCACATCCATTACATCTTAATCAACCTTTCACTAACAGTAGTTTATCATCCAATTCCTCCACTTTCCTTACCAAAACTCCTTAGAGCAAAATCCAACGACACAGCCTAGCTTTTTGCCCCCTCTTCCACCGCGGCACAACCAAAACCCAACTGACAATTCACACAAATTATGCAAACCTAATATTCCAACCTAAGCTACCAACTCAACCTAAAACCCCACATTAGCAACATCATATTGCTTCTTTCATCTAAAACCAATTCACAGAGTGAATTCCCATTCCCAACACATAGAAATCAAAAATCCAATAGGCATTACAATTCATCCCTTACCTACCAGCCAACGATCAAAAACAAGGTGGAAGGCGGCATGGCTCCGGCGATTAATGACCGGCGCAACAGCGACTGATGCTCGCTATCTGAAGACGCGATGGAGAACTCCCCTCCTACCAATCTGCGTCGCTCCGCTCTTCGATGAAGGGAGAAAAGGTGTTGCGGCGGGGCTAGGGTTCCACGTATGTGCACGGCGCGACTAAGTGGGCGTCGTATCTCTCGAAGGAGGAGAGAAATGAGAAGGAGAATAAGAAGGAGAATAAGAAGGAGAAGGAGAAGTCTCGCTAGAAGGGGCGTCGGCGTCGGCGTCGGCGTCGGGCGTCGGCGTCGGCGTCGGCGTCGCGTCGGCGTCGGCGTCGGCCGTCGGCGTCGGGCGTCGGCGTCGGGGGAGAGGCGACGGTGTCGGCGGTCGGCTAGGGCTCAGCGGCGCTCGGCGAAACCGAAGGGGAATCGGAGGAAAACTGCCACGGGGAGAGGGGATTTTAGGGTTTTATAAGGATTTTTTTGGCTTTTTGTAGAATGCCTCTCCAAGTTCGGATATTTCTAACCACACCCTTAAATTTCAAATTAACCAATAAAATTCAGTATTTAACATTCTCCCCTACTAACAAAAATTTGGTCCCCAAATTTAGCTAGTAAACCACAACAAATACTAATCACTACAACTGGTACTAATCAACGACAACAGGTATCAACACCTCAAATATAATATAAATACGAAATGCAACTCAACCATACGCACCTCAAGTAAATAGATGAGGGTAGCAAGCTCTGATAGTATCCTCGAGCTCCCAAGTAGCTTCCTCATCAGAGTGGTTCTGCCAACCAACTTTGACCAAACGAACTGACTTATTCCTCAACTGATGCTCTTTGCGGTCCAGAATCCACATAGGCACCTCCTCATAAGTAGCGTCTGGCTGTAGTCTGACCGGCACCTCCGATAACACATGTGTAGGATTGGGTACATATTTCCTCAGCATGGAAACATGAAACACGTCGTGAACTCTAGCCAATGACGGTGGTAACGCCAAACGATAAGCGACAGCTCCAATCCGCTCTGAAATCTGGAAAGGTATAATGTAGCGGGGAGCTAGCTTACCTCGAAACCCAAACCTCTTCTCCCCTTTCGTGGGTGACACTCGTAAGAACACATGATCGCTCATGGAGAACTCCAAGGGCCTGTGTCTCCAATCTGCATAAGGCTTCTGACTATCCTGAACCTTTGACAGGCAGCGTCTGATAGTGCGGACTAGCTCTGCCATACAACGCTTCAAAAGGTGCCATCTGAATAACCGAATGATAGCTATTATTATATGCAAACACAACCAAATGTAGGTGATCCTCCTAATTGCCTCCAAAGTCCATAACGCAAGATCTCAACAAATCCTCCAGTGTCTGAATGGTACGCTCAGACTGTCCGTCCGTATGCGGGTGAAAGGCTGTACTGAATCGAAGCTCGGTACACATGGCCTGCTGCAAACTCTGCCAAAACCGCGAAGTGAAACGCGGGGTTCTATCTGATATGATGCTCAGAGAACACCATCTAGTATGATAATCTCACGGCAGTACCACTCTGCCAGCTTGTCTAGTGAATATGTCCTCTGAATCTCTAAGAAATGAGCGGATTTGGTTAATCCATCAACGATCACCCAAATCGCATCGTGTCTTCTACGAGACCTCGGTAATCCAACAACGAAATCCATCGTGATGTGCTCCCACTTCCACTCAGGAATAGGGATCTTCTGTAGTACTCCAGCAGGTCTCTTATGCTCGGCCTTCACCTGCTGGCACACTAGACATCTAGCAACAAAATCTGCGATGACTTTCTTTATACCGTTCCACCAGTAGGAATGTCTCAAATCTTGGTACATACAGGTTCCTCCAGGATGTATCGCAAACCGAGATCGATGAGCCTCCTGAAGCAAATCCTCCATGATCGGATGTGACTTAGGTACACACAATCTCCCTCAGAAATATAGAATGCCCTCGTCATCACGTGTAAAGTCAGTCTACTACTGTGAGGCTATCCGGCTGCCTATGAACTGTAGATGTTGATCACTACCCTGAGCCTCTCTGATCCTCGTCCTGATCGAAGACTGAGAAACCATAGTCACCAACAACCCTTTCTCTGTCTGAACATGCTCCTCCAGTCTCAACTCTGAGAAGCTCTAAACTAAATTGGTGACCATAACCCGGTGACAAGCCAGAACACTCCGAGATTTTCTGCTAAGTGCATTCGCAACTACATTAGCTTTCCCTGGATGGTAGCTAATAGTATAGTCATAATCCTTCAAGAATTTTATCCATCTTCTTTGACGAAGATTTAGCTCCTTCTGAGTGAATAAATACTTGAGGCTCTTGTGATCCGTGAAAATCTCAAACGTGACGTCGTAGAGTTGATGTCTCCATATCTTCAAGGCAAAAATAATGGCTGCAAGCTCTAAGTCATGAACTGGAAAATTCTTCTCATGCTCCTTCAACTGATGAGAAGCATAAGAGACTACCCATGCATGTTGCATCAAAACTGCACACAAACCCTGATGTGATGCTGATGGACCCAATAACTAGTGTCACGGATGAGCCTCAGATTTAGATATTTGTAAATTGAAAACCCTATCTCACAAAATTAAAGAGTAGTACAGGGGCCTTAAGTCGTATTTTTCCTAGG